>VXAX01005989.1:129822-240576 GCA_013399835.1 Leptocoma aspasia | reverse complement strand
AATAGCCTATTTGCAAACTTGGTGCAGTCCTGAAGTTCCCTGCATGATCTGCAATGATTTCAAAGCCAAGTGCATTTCTGTTGACACATAGGGACACACCAGGATAACAAAAAAAAAAGTTGGCAAACTGCATTTTTTCACAATAGGTGAAAATCTCACAATTTGTGAGAGGACTTGAAAGCAAAGACTGAGAAAGGAACTAAAGAGCAGATGAAAAGAAAACAAGAAGGAATGAGTGTGGAGCAAAAACAGTGCAAAGAAACTGGGAAATATCAAGGACTGGATGTGTTAGAGAGGGAAAAGAGACTTACAGACTGGCAGACACAGCCAGATTAAAAAAAAAAAAAAAGGGAAAATGGATTTTGTATGATCTAGATAGAAACGGAACCATGGAGAAACATTGTTAAGCAAGTTCTCATGATATTACTTTTATCCTCCAGCACAAGCAACTGGCCATGACAGCACCTGGGCTCCAGAGACCCCTTATCCCTCCTGCCCTGGGGTGCCCCTCACCAGACTCAGTCCATGATAAGTCTTGAACCCAGAAAAGGAGCTGAAAAACATTTACTGCGTTCCAATTTATGTGAGGAACATCAAGAGCCCAGGAAATTCCCATGGGATTTTCTTTCATCCCTTCTATAATCTCTACAGTGAGTGTCTTTAGGATCCCATAGGGGAAAACACTGCTCTGTTCATTCTGGCAGTGTCTTCCAAGTGTTTTCCTCTGGAACTGCCTCCTTCAGGCAGCAAATTCCTCCCCTCTCCTCCCACACGTCCTAAGAGCACATTGTCTGGCTGCCTGTGGTCAGGTTTAATAGTTTAAGAAAGTAACTCCCCTCAGGTTTCCAGCTCCCTCCCTGTATTTGAGGTTCAGCAATCAATCTTAGGAGCCCACCAGCTCCATCTCAAGTTCTGCAGCTCAGCAGTGGCAGTTTTAAACAACATCCACATACACACTTCTCCTCCTGATAGGGGTAAAAAGCCTCCTATCATAAGATAGGAGGAATAAGAATTAATCTTCCTTAACTGCTGGAACTGAACCCAAAGCACCTGCCCCATAAAACCTCAGAGTCTCCCCAGGAGGTTCTGTTACTGCCCAAGACTGACCCCCAGGGCTTCATAACCACGATGCAGGAAAAGGAGTTGCAGCCTGGGAAGGGAGCTGTCAGCACCACGGGAGCAAACTGTCCATGTCAAGGACAGCACTTTGCCATTGGAGCAGCACTTCCACCTCAAATTTCAGCTTTTTATTCTTCAGATGTTGCATGACACACTGGAAGCTGGACTATGAGGTGCCAATTCTACCACTGCACCACCAGCCACCCCCCTCCACCCCTTGGAGCCAAACCTCTGTCCTGACCCAGGGGACATCGCCTTTATAAAGCCCTAAAACCTTCACTAAGCTTAGATATTTTTTGTGCAGTCTTTCCTGTTTTCTCTCCCTGTGCTTCTCTCTGCTTTTGTGGATGATGGAGCAAAAGATGACATTGCACAAGGGATCTCAGCTCTTCTCCACATCAGCAGTGCTGGAAAACACACCTTCCCATGTTGCCATTTGACCTTGGGAGAACTAAAGACAGCCACAAAAAGCAGAGGTGCTATTTTCACCCTCCTTTCCTTGCAGCACATTCCTCAGTCATTCCCACTGTTGCATTACCATGTTATGCTGGTGAGAATTAAAATGTTCATTAATTCTGGCAGCTTGTCAATTTTTCCTTAACGAATTCAAGCAAGGGAAAGAACAATGGCTTCATGACTCCTCTCAGGAAAAAAAGTTGATGAGAATTTCACAAGAGGCAAGAAATTTCTTTTGCCTGCAGTGACCCTCTTGCCAAACACCAGACCTGCACCACGCAGTGCAGAAGTGAAAATTTCTCAGAGTTAAGATGGCAAAATTCAATTAAGGAGAAGGCACTGAGCATCTAAGTAACAGGGTAAGCACCAAACCCTGTCTGTCACCAATTAGTATGAGAAAAGGACAGAATTAAGAGGCAGCTGCCTTCAGCCAGGATGGGATGACAAGGGCTTTGCCTTAAGGCTCCTCTCCATGTCACAGTAACAAACCAAAAACAAAAACAAATCAACCCCCAAAACCTACTGGTGTGTTTATTAATTATTTCTGACTCCATACATGAGCATATTGCTGATTCAGCTTCTGTATCCTGCCAACTTGGCCAGCAGTTAATTGCTGGGTGTGTAATTAAAGAGCTGTGTCACCAGCCACGGAGCAGCAGCACCACGTCCCTGTGCCTGCTGAAGGCAGCCAGAAGCTCCCCAGACAACCTGAGGAGGAATATCAGGTCTCACAGCACAGCACTTGCTTGCCTTGAAGTGTTTGACATGGGTAGATCAGGTTATCAGTCCCCAAACTGGTTCCTCTTTTAGCAAGGTGGAGCGGGGGAAGCACCACAGGGTTTGTTCCCAGGCAAGAGCTCCTCACCTCCCAGCCACACTTGCAGGCTAAAAGCACCAACAGTCAGAAAAGGAACATGATCTTCTCAAGTTCTCAAAATCTGTTTCAAGTTTTTCCTTATGGTGTGTTGGGAGCTTTGCATCATTTATTTTCTGCCCTGATTGCTCAGGAACACAAAGGGGCAAAACCCTCCCACGTATGCTGCCACACTGGGCTCAGCCTCCAAACAACAGTTCCTGGAGATGCATGTGTGCATCCACCACGTCCCCAGGTGGCTGTGGGCATGTCCCACCTGCTCCCTGCTCGACCCACTGTACAGGACAGTGTGACCTGTGCATCCCTTCCAGGCACTGAATGCAGCTCTGCCCATCCTGCCTGTGCCAGGGCTTTGTCCCAGTGCAGACACAGGACAAACAAATTCCTTGTGCCTTCTTGAAGAACAGATCAGTGTCTGGTGGCAGAGACAGGAGGCAGGATTGACAAGCAGGTTTTTACTCGAAGTTGCCTGAGTGAGCTGGAGCTGCAGCCAAACATCACAGGCACAGAAAATCCTCCATGGTTTATTCTTCCTGCAATCCCAGAGTCAAACACAGAGTGCAGAGAGGACACATGATCTCCTGAGAGCAGAGCAACTGAGATCTGCTTCTCAGGGACTCTCCATCCCTGCCATTGAATAGGAAGATAAAGCCAGGCTTTAAGGAGCTCAGCAGCAGCCCATGAGTGACCAGCTGAAGATGGACCTGCCTGGTTTTCCTTCTCTAAGAGCTTGGAGTGTGAGCACCCTGCACGTGGCACAGGCTGCAGCAGCACAGACAGAGGAGACAACAGGAGCATTCATCAGACACAGAGATCCCAAAACAAAAAGGGCAGAATTTGCTTCTCCTACACTGCTGCTTTTATCCTCCCTTTCCAGAGGGCCAGAGCTGGAAAGAAAGAAAAGGCAGAAAGGAAAAGTTGCTGAAACAAGCCAACTGCCCAAAATGAAACGGTCTGAGCCACATCTGTAGAGTCAGCAAGAAAATCGTGTGCAAAAAAACCCAGCTACTTGACACATCAAGTGCTGAGGTGAGGTAATAAGTTTGAGGAGGAAACTAAACAGAAAAAGGAGAAATGAAAAGATGCCCTGATGAAATATCTATAAATACCCTTTGACAGCAGCTCCTCAGGAGAGGTGAAATGCTGGTGTGCTTGTGCAGGGACAGGAGTAAAGATCCTTGTGGGTCCCTTCCAGCTCAAGATACTCTGTGATTCTGAACAGCTCAACCCATTTTTCTTCCAATGCCTTAGGGATTCCCAAATAGTTCTGTAATAATTATTTACTCCCTAGAAATTTTAGTATTCAAACAGCTTTGCTAAGACAACCATAGCAAACCAAAGAAGGGGTGGGCTGTACGTGGGAGGGCTAAAGGTCAGGACAATTATTTATGGAAGGTTTATGCCTTTGTTGCAGGGCTTAATGTGTCACTATTCCTGCAACTACACCTCAAAGGTATTATTTTCCTAAACACAAATCCCTTTTCCTTCCCTCAAACTCCACAAGGTTTCTAACTAAAATTAAGTTAGCATTTAACGAAAGCAAAACACTGTAATTTTAGAACCGTATCACTTCAAGTTGTTTTATTTTTATGCTCGTAGGAGAAAGAAAACCTTTAGTTCCTACGAGCCTTTTGTCATGACAAACCACAACGATAATTACTAGGAAGCTGCTCTTGCTAAAACCTCCCAATCCGGCTGTCACTGGGAAGCCAGACAAACATTCCCAAAATAACAACTAAATAATTGATATTACTGGAGTCACAGAACACAATACCTTTAACAAACACCCACCAGCCAGCCCCTGTCACTGTCACCTCTCCCTGGCTGTGTGACCTGCATGATTCCTGCTCTGAGAGCAAGGTGGGAGGTTACTCATGTCATTATTATCCAGGGGCCACCAACAGTCTGTGCAGAGACCCACAAAGACATTCTTAATCTGACTGTGCTTTAAGCACAGGTTGATTTTAAGTACCTAATCTAATCTCTTGAAATTCCCTTGTTAGTAGAAATGGGCAATCTAAGAATTTATTTTGCCCTTCCAAAGGCACAGGTTCAGAGTAATTCTGAAGCTTTACATGGTTCAGAGCAATTTTGTCTTTTCCCCAGTCTTAATTATATTCTCACTTCAAAAAATCTTTATCTAACCACAATTTAGATGATTGTTTAATGACTAGAACAGCATTCTGCACCTTTCTAAGGAAAACACAGTGCTCACACCATCCCTGTGCCAGCCTGGAACCCCTGAACAAGCATTTCAGTCCATGGCATAGAAAGTGTTCCAGAGAAGGAAGAAATATCCCATTTATCCACTCTGCCCTTAATCCTCTTCAAGTCCTCCCTCTTCAGGGATGCAGAAATGAGCAGAGTGATGGCTAATGGCCCGTGGCTCGTTGCTGAATGGGTGATGAGCATCCAGAGACCCCAAAGCCAACACAGCAGCAGAGCAGCTTTGCAGAGAGGGACAACACAGGACCAACACAGTGACCCTGCTCCTCCTTACCTCAGATCCTGCACACCTGCAGGTGGGAGCTTGCAAATTAAGTAGTAGAATAAAAAAAAAAATAAACAGTTTGGCAAAAGTTACAGCAGTGTTACAGAAGGAAGGAAGGGAACGAGCAAAATGTGCTGCCAGCAGTACAGGAGTGCACATATTTAGCATGACACAGGCTCTGGTAGAGGCAGAGATATCAGCTGGGAACAAAGAACAAACCACAAGTGCTCTGTATCAGTGGATGAGAAGCCTCCTGAGATACTCAGATAAAACAGAAGCTCCCCTCTGCTGTTCTGCTTTGTGTCTCCACAGGACAGAGCTTGTCTCAGAAAGGAAATCCTGAAACCAGCTCAGGTGAGGGGACGTGAAAGGGAGCAGGATCAAGGCACATGTGAGACACTCGAGGAACCAGCTCTGGCTGTCTCAGCACCAGTGCCTGCTCAGGAGGAGCTGGCACAAAGGAGCTCAGCCTCTCCTGCAGTGAAGGCTCCCCTGAAGCACACGCTGGCCCAACGACAAAAATGTGATATTTCTGTGCACTTAAACAGACAGACTGCCTGCAAATTAGGGATTTTATTTTTTTGAGAGCTGTATTTCAAAGCACTCTTTTAAAGCAGGGCTTCAAGAACATGTTGATGGAGACAACAAAGGCGGTGCTTGCTTGAGACAAAGGGCAACTCAATTCTGTCTCAACAGAAAACTCTCCAAGTAAAAAGGGATTCCAAAGAAAAATGCCAGCGGTAATTTATTTGTAAAGCTCACTGGGGTTTCAGATGGAATTCTAACAGAGAGTTCAGCACACACCTTGTCCTTGTGTCTGCAAAAACACACTCTTTCCATAAGGTAAGGCTGTCAAAGTGTATGGGTACCTGGGGGTTTGGAGGATTATAAAGATGAGAACACTCTCCATTAGAGGACGTAATTCCTCTCACTGCTCCAACTTTGAAGAGCTTTGAAATACTGTGAGCCATTTTCTAATATAAGAATCCATAAGGGAAAAAAATCCATAGTGTGGGCCAACAGAAAAAAATGTCATCTTTCGTGCCCTGGTCACCTCCTGGTATTAAACCATTATGAGAGGCCTCAAGAGGTCATAATCACTCATATTCCTTCTGCAGAAATTCTGCACAAATCCCCACAGCAGGCTAAGTTTGTTTAATTCCTCAGTGTCTCCTCCCCCAGATGCTGCCTGCAGAGCAGCGCTAGTGTCCCAGGATCTCTGTTACCCTGAGCAATCTGTCCCAGCCCAGGAACAGCTCTCGGATCTGGCGGATGCACCAGCACAGAATCCTAGAGTGGTTTGGGTTGGGAGGGAGCTTAGAGCCCATCCTGTTCCACCCCGTGCCATGGGCAGGGTCTCCTTGCCCAGGCCAGGCTGCCCAGAGCCCCGTGCAGCCCAGGCAGGGTGCCCAGGCCATGTCCTACCTGGCCCCTCCGCCGCCCAGCACCAGCGCGATGGCGTTGCCCGTCAGGACCCGGGCCAGGCGGGAGAAGTCGGAGTGACGGTCTGGGGCCTTCTGGAACACACGCTCATACATCTCCACCTGCAGAGGAGAGCCAGGCACGGTCACTGCACGGCCAGGGCAGAGGCAGCCAACAGCAGCCTGCTAAAAGGTGCTGCAAAGATGAGGAGACTGGAGCTTTTCTCTTGTGAGGGAATGCTGGGGGAGCTGGGGCTGCTCAGCCTGGAGAAGACAAGACTGAGAGGGGACCTCACTCCTGTCTGTCCCTGTCTGCAGGGAGGGCTCAGGGCAGGGACCAGGCTCTGCTCCGTGGGGCCCAGCAATGGCACAAGAGGAACAGGCAGGAACTGATGCCCAGGAGTTCCACCTGGACAGGAGGAAGAATTTTTTTCCTGTGTGGTGACTGAGCACTGGACAGAGAGAAGAGAGGCTCTGAAATCTCCCCCCCTAGAGATACTCCAAGCCTGTCTGGACACAATCCTAGTGACTGCTTCAGGGGACTGTTGAGCAGGGAGGTGGGACTGGAGGAGCTCAAGTGGTCCCTTCCAGCCTGAAGCTGTCAGTGATTCTGCTACAGCTCTTGTTCAAAGGAACACAGGGTTGTGAACTAGTCAAACAGTTCTAGTGGCCAGTGGCGTCTGTCAGTCTTTTATAGCTGCTGGGGGTAGTACCGAATTTCCTTTAGAGCTCTTTCTCTTCCTTGACAAGTATCTGAAGGTCTTTTCAAGATGCTTTTGAAAGCATCTTTTCTGGATGCTTTTGAAGCATCCCAGGCTGCCTCTGCCTCATGTTTAGTGCAGCTTTGAGAAGCACAGGGATGCTCCCAACAAGAAGGACTCTATGGCCTGTACATACCTTTCATTGGGACTCTGAGACAGTGATTACTCTTTCAGGATATCAAAAAGCCAAGTCTGCATCCATGAAGAAAACCTGGCCCCCTCATCCCTGTTCCCTAAATCCAACTGAGGCCAAACAGATTTAAAGAGAACACTGTGTAAGAATATGGTGGACTATCATTATCCCAGATTCCCTTTGACACACAGATTACAGATCAAATGAGGGACAGCAAGGGACCAGCCACCAAAGCAGGAATCTCTTACCAGCTTGGGCAGACTCCTTTTGGAGAAGACTCTGCGTGGACAGTGGATGTGGAGGTGAGCAGAACACCAGCTCCGCATGTTGAGCCACTCCACGGTGCGGGAAGGGAGAGGCCCATCCTCCTTATGGAGCAGGACCAGCTGCTTCTGGGCTCTCACTGCAGTGTTCTCCAGCATCCTCTCCAGCTACAGCAGTTATGGACACCCAAGCAAAGGGCAGTAAGTCCTGGCTGCTCCAGTCTCAGGGTGAAATACAGCCACACACACCACACACCCCTATTCCCACCTGAATCCAGCTCTGCACGGTCACAGCCCCCAAACATGATTGATTTAGACAACAACACTCTTAACTCTGGGCTGACACAGCACACAGAAGCCTAAAATCAGCCAAGGATTCAAACCTGAATGTTTTTGACTTAAACCAGGCCATTAAAAGCACAGCACAGGCAGGAGCTGCTCCTGCAATGTGAGATGCTGCCCGAGTCAGACTTGAGCCCACAAATATTCAGTGTTTTCTTCTTTCCCTTCCCATCAGTCCAATTTTTATTTCCTCCTTGCATTTCTGATTTTGATTTTTTTTTGTTGTTGTTTTAGTCAACTGCTGGCAGCTTGTTCTGCCTGTGCTTCCTGCCTCCTACATTCACACAAGAAGAGCCCACACAACGGGACACACACAAAAGCTGCACATGGGAACAGCCCAGGCTCTTTGCAGGTCAGGCTCAGTACTTCACCATCCTAAAAAACCACACCTGTGATCCCTCTTTAAAATTTCTTGAAGAATTTTTGTCTGGTCAGAGGACTTCGGTAATAAAATATAAAACCATAAAAATAGATAGTAAGGGGGAAAAATTACACCTTAAGGTCTGTAATAAAATATAATAAATAATTAATACACTGCAATTTAGATCTACTTTTTCCTAAGCACACGCCATGAATTTCATCCAGGCAGAAAAGAATTTCTCCCTCTGTGTGGAGACACAAATTCTGGGCAGAAGCACAAAGCTCCAAAGCAATTTTTGATTTACCATTGGCCAAAATGACTCTTTAGAAGAAAAGAACTTTGCTGGAAGTACTCCATAAAAACTTGCTATTTCAGAGGATTCTCATGCAATTCTTTTGCTATTCCTAACAGGGATTTCTCAGGAATATTTCATTATTTATGCCTCACTGGGTGTTAAACCCAGGAAAATACAAGAGTGTGAAGCAAGCTGCTTTGACCTGGGCTGTTGCCAGTGCCAAGAGGGCAAGGAGCAGGGCCCACACCTCTCCCACAGTGGGCTCCTGGTCCCCCAGGCCCACGATGAGGATGCAGTCAGCCTGGCGGATGCAGCGCTGGGTCCAGGGGGTCAGGGTGCTGTCAGCCTGGTACAGCACAATCCTGTGGATGTCCTCCTGCTGGCCCAGCCAGCTGGTCAGTCTGTACTCATGGATGCTGGGGACAGACAAGGAACAGACAATTCAATTGGTGTTGTATCACAGCTCCCAAGAGAAGAGAGAGGAATCTCACACAGACACAGAGCGGCATTTCCTGCTCAGCCAGGATCTGCTCCCAGCTCCTGCTGGCTCTGTTTCTCCAGGATTTATACCATTAGACAAACACCAAGGCAGGAGGATACAGTGATGCCTCACTTCAGTAATGCTTCCACAGCATCCCTAAGCCTGAGCACACTCAGGGAAATTCAGCTTTTCCAATTTCACAAGTGACAAAGAAACTGTGGGAAAAACCCACCCACACCTTCACCAAATACACTTGAAGCATTATTGTCTCCAATACCTGGAGCAGAAGGCCCAGTGTATGTTAGGAGATAGGATTTTGTTCCCAAACTCTGTGTATTTATAATAAAAGCCCAGTGTCTCTCTACATTTCTCTGAGCAGTGATGAGGGCAAGTACCTGTCAAGAGCAGCAGAGCCCAGGCGCTGTTTGATGTTGTCACTGGTGAGCAGCAGGGCAGGACCTGGGGGAACAAGGAATTTCATCTGTGAACACCTAAATTTGAGCTCCTGGAGAAAACTGCCCAGAGAAGCTGTGGCTGCCCCACCCCTGGCAGTGTCCAAGGCCAGGCTGGAGGGGACTTGGAGCAACCTGGGATAGTGGAAGGTGTCCCTGCCCATGGCAGGGGGTGGGATGGGATATGTTTTAAGATCCCTTCCAACCCAAACCATTCTGATTCCAAGAATTCAATTCCACAAATTTGCTTTGAAGGTAGTGATGGATCAGTGCATTGATCAGAGCTGGCACAAAGTCTTCACAAAAATGTTCACACTTTTCTAGGAATATATCTTCCAATTCTCCCTATCCCCAGAGCTCTGTTAATACATTAGTCACTACCTGCCAGCTCTGTTACCCCATTCCTCAGTGTCACCTAGGATCACAGAACCATGGAATGGTTTGAGTTCGAAGGGACCTTAAAGCTCATCCCATTCCATGGGCAGGACACCTTCCACAGGAGCAGGCTGCTCCAAGCCCAGTCCAGCCTGGCTCTGGTGACAGCTCCTCTTGCAGCTGCATCATCACCAACTCAGCACTCAAAATATCACAGACCTTTACAGCCACAGGAAGGCCAGGATCCTGTTTTCAAAGAAAAAGCTGTTGCCCTGACCTTCCAAAACACAGAAATTTGTTCATCCTGCATTGAACCAACTCCCCAGGTGAATCCTCAAGCTCTGTGCAGCATTACTACTCCTTATTCAATATGGCAACAGGAACCCCAAAAATATTCCCAAATCTGTAGGGCACAGTCAAACTCCACTAGAGACACAGACACATCTGGCAACAACCTTAGATCTGAGCTGAATTTTGGTGCACATAAAGCTTCTTGCAGGCACTTTAGTTTAGTTTTCTTATTAGCAAGTCTGTTGCAGCACCAATTTGTGCCATATGTGGCAGAAGTTGCAGAGTGACTGCGGCTAAACAAAAAAAAATGAAAAGGGAATAACTGCACACCTAGAGAAAATATTACCTGTCCCTTACTGAGAGAGAAATTAATATTTACAAAACATGACAGAGCAGTCGCTTTGTATTCATGTTTTCATTGTGCAATCCCTCATTGTTTCATTAACAACAGAACTGAAATTTATGTACTAAGTAAGAAAACACTTCATTATGTGAGGAGTCTCAAGGCAAGGTTATAATGTGTTCAGTAAAAATCAAGGAACTGTGAACAACCAACATGGGAGAAGGTCACAAATTCACACCTCTGTGTTCAAAAAGCAAAACCCACAGGTACAGATCTGGAACTAGCTGTCCTGACCTTCAGGGCCATCTCATCTCCCCCCTCAGTGCTCAAGTCCTGCTGCAAAGGCTTCACTCTGCTTTAATTGACTTTACTCTTAGACTTGAAGAAGTTCCCAAGTGCCATTTTCCATCTTGTACTTTCCAATACCCAAATAACATTTGCTCTCTGCTACACTGATTATCAAGGAAGAGCAAATATAAATGGACAAAAATATCCCATAAGCAGAGACCAAAAGCTGGTGAGAAAGCACAGAGAGGAGAGTGACTCAAGAACAGAATTTGACTTCCCCATCCTCCAATAAAAGTTCTGGAAGCTGGTTCCTATGAAAGCAACAAGTCCCAAGCAGAGGGAATGAGCAGCATTCCCAGAGCAGATCTGGGCTTAGCTGCTCTTCCCTCCTCCCTGTGCTGCTCCTTGAGCCATCCAACAGCAGGGAACAGCCCCAGTGTTGGGGGAGGGGGTTATCACCATATCTTTAACACTGGCAGATTCTTTTATCTGACTCACTGTTCACCTGGTGTCACTGTTGGTATAGCTTTGAAATGGCACCACGGGATAAGAGAGGTCTCCCAGAGGGAATACTGATGGCACTGCACAGGATAGAACAGCAAGGGACAGAGTGCAGGGCAATTCTGGAAGCATTCAGCAGCAGAGTGATCATCAATGTTCATTAATGTGTCAGAGTTCTCAGTTAAACAGAAAAGATAAATTGGATTAAAATCGTACTCCGGGACATGTGGCTTACAAAGCTTTCTGGCAGTGGTGGAAGTAGTAGGCAAAGATAAACAGCCTGGAATGCCAAAGGAGCTGAGGAATGCAATAAAAATGCTAAGTAAGAGAGACAACGCCAAGGGAACAGCGTGGGCATCTTTACCTGTTACCTTCCTACCCCGGGCACTGAGATCCAGCAGCATCAGCCCCTGGTGATGCTCTGGGACCCAGGCCCCAGGGGGATACCATCAAAGGCAGCTTCCATCCAAGGGGAGAGGCAGAGTTTGTAGAGCTGGGGTGGATCTTTGTGCTCCTTCAGCCAGAGGTACACCTTGACTGTGGACAACACGTGGCCAGCAAACACCAGAACAAGCCTTGGAGGGACTTAAAAAATCATATCCAGCCCTCACTTCTGATGTGGGGAAGTGGCAGTTCACAGAATAGGACACAAACAAGGGTGCCCAGACAGACCCTGGCTGTGCCAGCTCAGGAGCCTGCCCAGCACCCCATCCCTCCACGTGCCAGGGACACGGGACAAAGATTCCCAGACCTTCACTCATCCCCGGCACGGAACATGGTGATGCTTCCAACAGAACCAATTTGTTTTGTCTCAGAAATACCAACCATCTGCTCTGCACTCCCAGTTTCTAGCAGGCTCCCAATTAATCAGCCATTAAAACCCCTCCATTAATGCGACCAAGAACACCAACATATGTGAGCTCAGAAAACAGAACCAACAAAATTGTTATTTCAACTAAACTGCTGCAAGCAAACAAGTAATGAAAAAATACCATTCCCATCCTGGAGGTTCAAGGCCAGGTTGGACAGGGCTTGGAGCAGCCTGGGACAGTGGAAGGTGTCCCTGCCATGGCAGGGTGTGGGGTGAGATGGGCTTTAAGGTCCCTTCCAACCTAAACCATTCCATGATTCCGTGATGATTGAAATCCACAGCCCTCAAACAGCCACACCTGCAGGCAGGAGTGACCAGCCCAATGTGTCAGTGCATCCTTAAAGTGCTTTGTCACAGTCATACACCTCTAACCACACCCTCTCCAAACCTGGCATCAGCCCCATGGGCAGCTTCCAGCTGGAGCTGGCATCAGGGACACATCCCTGCACCCCTCAGTGTTCTGTCAACAGGATCAGAACAGCTCTAAGTGAAGAACAGGAGAGGTGATGTGAGGTAACATGAAATATTTCTCCAAGCCCTCTGTGTGTCTCTGACAGCAGCCAGCAGCAGATTGCTGGGGAGGAGTATCAGAGCAAGAAAAACAGAGTGCCATTCCCTGAGCCTCCAGCAATCCACAGCTTTCTCAACCTTTTGGATTCCTCAAGCCTGAGGTGGTGACTTTCAGTAGCCTGGGGGATAATTCTGTCAGCCAAGAGCTCACAGGGATGCTGAAGCCCAGGTTTTCTGTGCTTCAGGTGAGAGAACTGCAGGCAGTGGCCCCACCCCAGGCCCAGGGATCGTGGTTTCTGGGAAAACCTCCTGGAGCATCTAAAGCTGTACTCCAGAGCCATCTGTTTTTCAGTACAAAACTAAGAACTCCATGAAACAGGAGGGAAGGGAAGGGAAGGAAAAGCTGGCAAACGCCAGAGGTTTGGTTCATTTTCTCTGCTAACAAACAAGGGCACTGAAGAGAAGGGCTGCAGCAAAGCTTCCAACCTCCTGCCCCAGAGAGGGGGAAAAGAAACATCACACAAGACATAAAACCTCCCTTTCTTGCCAGTGAGCAAGATACTCACTTTGGTCATTTTTTTCCACAAACACAAATTTCCTAAGATATGCAGAAGCAGGAGTACAGGTGTCCTAGTTCTATGTCTAATAAAACATGGTCCAAAAGTTGCCTTGAGAAATGAGCAGCCCAGAGGGCAGAGAGTGATTTCTGAGGCTCAGAAATGGTTTCAAATCCACCTCACCTGAAAAACACACCCACATTAAAAAACAAGGCTAGTACAAAATGCACTGTGGAAAAATTTTAGCAGAGCAAACTTACTTGCTTGGACTCCACTAAAAGAAAATTCACTTTTGGTCTAATAAAAGTCTACAAAATTATGTGGCAAAGTCACATAACTGACAAATTGGTTGGATGTCAGAGGATCTTGACCAGCAAAAAAATACTAAATTGTGCCAGGGTTCAGGTACCACAGTGAACATTTCACATTTAAATCTAATCTGTGTGTAAAGACAGGCAGAACTGGAATTAAAAACCCCAATAAATTATTAGCAAAGATTTTTCAGTGAGTTCTCCAATACATTATACATTTTTAGAACTGAAAAGAAGGAAAATTTAAAGGGCAGAAAGGAATGAGAGAGACACATATGTTGGATTTGAATCCCTCCCTACTTTAGTTTGAAATTCTATGAGATCAGAGGGCTCCCACATAGAACCAGAATTTGCAAAGCCATGTGGTGTCTTTTAGTTGGTGTCAGTAAAGGAACAAAAAACTAGTCAGGCAAATACTTTTGAAAAATCTGAATACTGCAGAAGAACTTCTTATCAAAAGATCCTCTCAGCTCTACCAGGATTAAGAGGAAAAGAATTAATAATAAAAATAGACATCATGAACACTGACCAGAATTCATCAGCATGATGAATTGCACAGCAGAAAAAACCTGCCCCCCTTCCTGGAACTCCAGTTCAGAGCTGGAAAATTCTGCTTCTGCTTTCTCTAAGTTGGATATTCACAGCCTCCTTCCCTGGAAAGCCAGAGCCCCAGATTCAGAGGAAGGGCTGTCACTGGAGCCTGCAGCACAGCCAGGGGACAGCAGGGCTGCAGCCCTGGGGTCACTGTGCCCTGCAGGACCTTCTGCTCTGCCTACAGGGCTCAGAGCATTTTTCATTCTATCTCTGTCTCAAGGTGAAAGCAGGTCCAGCTGCTGCTGCCAGGTCCCAAATAAATCTTCCATCACACAGCCTGCGACAGCAGCAGAGCTGCCCCAGCCCTGGGCCCAGCACAGGAAGGAGCTGGAGCTGCTGGAGAGATCCAGTGGAGGCACCAGGGGGATCCCAGGGATGGAGCAGCTCTGCTGGGAGGAAAGGCTGGGATTGTTCAGCCTGGAGAGGAGAAGCTTTGGGGTCACCTCACTGTGGCCTTGCAGAGCCTAAAGGGGCTCCAGGAGAGCTGGAGAGGGACTGGGGACAAGGGATGGAGGGACAGGACACAGGGAATGGCTTCCACTGCCAGAGGGCAGGGATGGATGGGATATTGGGAATTAGGAATTGTTCCCTGGGAGGGTGGGCAGCCCTGGCACAGGGTGCCCAGAGCAGCTGTGGCTGCCCCTGGATCCCTGGCAGTGCCCAAGGCCAGGCTGGACAGGGCTTGGAGCAGCCTGGGACAGTGGGAGGTGTCCCTGCCCATGGCAGGGGTGGCACTGGATGGGCTTTAAGGTCCCTTCCAACCCAAACCATTCTGTGATTGGAAGCTCCATGAAGCACAATCACCCCCTAGCATTTAACTGGGACACAATCCCACTGTCTGGAAACAATATGTGAACTATCATAAAACACAGAAACACCAAATGTGAAGGAAACCAGCACAAATGGGCTGGAGAAAGCTGTAGGTGGCCCCACACACTGGTGCTCCCTGTGTGCAGAATGTACCCCTGATAGAGAGCAGGCTGCTCACCTGAGCTGCTCCCACTACAAACCCAAACATTAAAAAAAATATGAAAATAAATTTAATTAAACCCACAAAAAAGAATTAAGCAATGAAACCACTAAGTCCTGTCTCATTACAGACAAAAGTGGATTTTTTTTAATGGGGGAAGGAAGATTCTTAATACTTTTCCAGGTTTTGTGGATAGTAAATATTCACTCTCAGACTGAGATTTTCTAGCTGTCATTACCTTTATATCCCTTTAATAATACAGAAGTAGCTAAAAATTACCAAAACAAGCCCCAAAATCCTCTTGAATAGATTCACCTGCAACCGGCTCAAACTCCAAGCACTGCTCACAGCTTCTCATTCCAGGAAAAGGAAAACCACTTCTTAAGTGTTATACTGTGTTACAACCCAGCCTGCACTCCCACCAGGACTGGGGTCAGCCCCTGCATCCCGAGGCCAGGCTCCTTCCCAGAGCTGCAGCAATGCTCTCAGTGTTCCTCCCTGCATCCTCCTCATTCCTTCTATCCTCATCTCCAGCCTGCAGCAGGGGAATTCAAGGCATCACTGCAATACCCAGCTAAATTCATATTAACAGGAAGGGGAAGAAATTTTCTGTAATAAATATATTAAATTGCAAAAGAAAGCTAAAACCAGCTGTTCTCCCCACATCTTAAGGCTGCTCTCCACTGCTCTGGAACGTATTTGAAGCCCAGAGCAATGAAATTATACAGATCAAACATTAAGTATGGATTAAATGTTAAGTCAAGTATTGTAATCAGATGCTGCGATTTAACTTACAATTAGAAAAAAGGTTGGTTCAAGGGAAAAAAAAAACCAAAAAATAAACCCAAAAAACCTGTGAATAGCAGCAAATCTTCAAAGCAATTTTCCAAACCGAGAGTTCCTTTCAGAGAAGATTTTCAATTAAGCCTTGTCAAGCACATTAACAGCTCTCATTTCCATAAACCCAGGGCAGGTCTGATCCCAGCTCACACCCAAACCCCATCTGGGAGCTCAGGGAAGGGCTCAGGTGGCAGCAGCTGCTCAGCAGGACCCCAGTGCAAACCCTTCCACATGGAATCATGGAATGGTTTGGGCTGGAAAGGACCTTAAGGCTCATTTCATTCCACCACTGCCATGGCAGGGACACCTTCCACTGTCCCAGGCTGCTCCAAGCCCTGTCCAGCCTGGCCTTGAACACTTCCAGGGATCCTGGGCAACAGCTCCCCTCATGCCAAATGTGCAGGTGAATAGGAAAACAAATCAGAATTTCACTGCGCTACTCAGTTCATTTTCTGTTGCAGGAAGTCAGAAGAAAAAAATCACTCCAAAACCCATCCCCTTCCTTGAAAGCAAAGCAGCACCTGCACCTGGCTCCCAGCACTTTGTGAGGCACTGAGGAGGAACACCCAAACAACCCTCAGCGAGAGGGTAGAGGAGGAAATACAAAAGCTACGAGTTTAAAAAAAAGAGGAAAAAAGAAAACGTTGCTTCTGCTAAATAAAGAAAGAAAAGCTGCAGGCTGCCAAGACCCCCAGCACAGCTGTGCAGAGGTTTTGCCCTGCCTGGGAGCTCTGTGGGGCTGAGGGAGCTCCTGTGCCAGTGGTGTTTGGGACCAGATGGCTCCCTGTGTTTTCCCACAACACGTTCCTCTTCCCACTGCAGCCGTCTGCTCCCTTTTGGCAACAGCTTCAGGTGCCAAGGGTGTACAGAACCACCTCGAGCTGCCAAGCACTGCACAGGCATCAGCCCAAGGAAAGGAAGGGGAAAGGGTGAGGGAGGAAAGGCCGAGTGACCCCACCAAACCCCCTTTGGCACCTGCCTGCTGCTTTCAGCCCAAATGGGTATTTTTATTCTGAACAGTCCATCTACCTACTTAAGTTTCTGTTTGTTTTATTTACAGGCTCTTAGTGTTGTCACACATCAAAACAAGCTGGCAGTGATCCCTAAGGAGTCCCCATTAGCAATACAGCTCCATTATGGATGAAACATTTTTCTGCCATCTCCAAAATAAGAGGAATCTTCAAACACCCACAAATTAGTTCTCACTGTAACAAGTCTCCACCATAAGTTGCATGCAAATTCAGACTTCAGAAGGTTAAAGAGCTCAAGCACCACCAGATTTTTCCTCTGCCTCTTCACCCAGAAGATTTTTAAGCACAAACAGGAGTGTCAGCTCCAGACAGCAAAAGTCAGAAAGAAAATTACCAATAAATATAAGTGGTTACACCTCAAGCATCACATAACCTGTACTTTTAAATAAGCCATGAGAGAGCAGACTAATCATTTCTCGAAGGACTACATGAGATTCACTCAAGAGATCTGTAACAGCATTTGAGGATGAAAAGAGGATGTTAAGGAAATGTCAAACACCACTAATGAACACAAAATGAATTCTGAATTAAATACATGGGTTTTGTGAGGAACTGGAACTTGCACAAGCAACTTCACCCATGCATAAAGCAATTAATGACTCAACCATATGAACACATGGTTTTGTGGGCATGAGACAAACAAGCTGGCAACAAATGGGACAATGATTTCAGACTAAACTCTGGATTTCCAGTGCCAATCTGGATCTCCTCCACAAGCCTTTTCCACCAAGTCTTATCCTTACCACTCATGTACAACCACAACAGAAGAAAACTGCTAAGAAACCCTTTGCTGGATGAAGCTTTTCAGCTGAGGAGGCCTGAAAGACTCTCACCCATGAGCTGGAGAGAATCAGACTCTGAGGTGCCACGGGAACAGTGCCCTGGTCTGGCATGTGTCTCCTGGAGTGACTATGGGGAGCTGAGGGCACCCAAAACAAGGGCCAGAGAGGCTGGTGAGTGTTTCCAAGTCATTAAGACAAAAACGTTTTCCACTATAATTAAATGCACATTAAGGATAGGAATAGAGAAGCAAGAAGCATGAAAAAGGCTGATCCTGACCACTGCTGCAGAATCACAGAATGGTTTGGGTTGGAAATTACTTTAAAGATTACCTGTCCATGGACACCTTCCACTATCCCAGGTTGTTCCAGCCTGGCCTTGGGCACTTCCAGGGATGGGGCAGTCACAGCTTCTCTGGGCAACCTGTGTCAGGGCCTCCCCACCCTCACAAGAATTTCTCTCTAATCTGACCTAATCTTGCCCCAAGTTTATAACCATTCCCCACTGTCCTGTGGGGACCTGGCCATATAAAAGTCCCCCTCCCTCCTTTTTTATAGGCCACAAGGATTCTCTCCAAAACCTCCTCCCCAGCCTTGTGACCATCCCCAGGTACTGCTGCCCCCTAACACAGCATGGACGCCCCTGTGACAGGTGACAGTAGCTGGCCATGCCACTCTCAAACGCCCAGCAGGGTTTGTTTGCTGTGATGCCAAGAGGGGAACACTCACCCACAGCACTGAGGGCGTGCTTGAGCTCCAGGGTGAAGGCTGTCAGTGGCACCTCCTCGGACACCGGCATGATCGCCACCGTGGAGAGGTTGCTGGCAGGATTCCCTGCATCCCACTTGCTGCTGGAGCTGTGCAGTCCAAGAGGATGACCTGTCCACAGAGAAAACACCTGCCATCAGTCAGCCAGGCTGCAAAAAAAGGGACTGTCACCTTCAGGCAGGAGGGAAAGCGTCACTGTGTCACCAAGCTGCTCAATGTCAGAGAAATGTAACACAAACCTCCACAGCATGTGAGAGCAGAGTTCCCACATATTTCATTTTAAGAGGATGAAGATTAATTTCCATCATTTTTGGTTGCTGGTACAGCATGCACGGGTTGAAGTTAGGCAACGTTAAAAATATGCCAGGAATATGTTAAATGAAACATGGATCTACCTGACCCAGGAAGACAAAGATAAAAAGGCACTTAAAATCCCTTCACCACAACTTTGGAACTGATTCCACAAGAGGAATTAGCTTAACTAACAAAACCCCCAAACCTGTTGTCAGTATTAAAATATTTCAAAACTTAACAATCATTTTCTTACAGTATTCCTAAGCAAGNCACCATTCCTGATACAGGCCAGGTGCCACTGGCCTTCTTGGCCACCAGGGCACACTGCTGGCTCATGTTCAGTACCCCCAGGTCCCTTTGTGCCTGGGCACTGTCCAGCCACACTGTCCCCAGCCTAGAGCACTGCAGGGGGTTATTGTGGCCAAAATGCAGGACTTGGCACTTGGGCTTATTAAACTTCACCCCATTGGATGCCCCAGATAGCTGTTTTCAACAAAGCTCCTATAGAAAATGTGCATCTCTACCTGTCTTCCCTTCTCTGCAAGATGCAGAGCTTTACAGATATGGGCTTAGGAGTATCAAAATATGGAACCTCTGAAGTAGCTGCAAAGTACCTGGGAACTATCTCTAATATAATTTGGTGAGTAAGGGCAGAGGAAAAGCAGTTTTTGAGAGAAATCTGCAATGCATTTGAGGAAGATCAAGATCTTCCCAGACAGCTTAGAGCAGGTCAAGGTCAATGTTCTGCAAAATGCTCTTGTTCTGACACTCTTTTTTCTCTTTAGCTGAGTCTTCTCAGAAAAATCTCACTCTGCTGCTAATGCCTGTCAAATCAGCTCCGAGAACACAAAAAAATTTTGAATTTAAGTTATTTCACATCCTGCTTATCTCATTTCACCCAAGCAAAGGCCTAAGATGTACCATCAAGATGAATTCTTGAGCTGGGCATGTGGAAATACTTGATATCCCCTGTGCAAACCCATTCAAAGGTTCAATGCCAGGGAAACAGATCACTGCAGGACACAAAGAAATATCAGATAAACTTTTTTTAAAAAAATATATATTCAGCAATTGAGTTATTAATTTCAAATCTTCTAAAACAGCTCTGCACAGAACATTAAATAGTTGTTCCCCTCCTTCTGGTGATCTTCAAGAAGATATCTGTAGGTTCAAACAGGTTACACATCACAGCTCAACCCCTTCATCTCCACAGGCCCTTCCCTCCTCAGAACTTCAGTGGTGATCTCTGATTGAACTCCTGTTACTCTCACTAATTTTTCTCCCACTTTCTGTTTCTCAGGCAGTGCAGGCTCTGCCCTGGGCCGCAGAGGCATTTCAGCAGGCACAGAAGTTTGAGTACAATTATCACCAGGCATTTGTGCACAAGTGGTTGTGCCCAGAAAGCTGAACAGGTGAAGAAAGAGCACATTCCCTTCCCCAGACTGCTCCGAAACAGAAAAGTGAGTGACCTTCATTTTCAGTCTCCTTGGAATTTGACAAAACCGGCAACTGAAGGAATTAAAACCCCCCAACCAAACAAAACCCAAACAATCCTCAGCATCAAAGAGCCCCACAACACCCTCACTAGTTAACAGGCATCTGTTTGCTTTCAAATGCTGCTAAAGAAAATTGGGAGAATTCCCTCCTACTCCCTTCAGTCAGTAAAGAGACTTTGTGTTGGTGCTGCCACAAACACAAAGCTTCAGAACCAACCCATGGCAGGTCGCTTCCTCCCAGACAATTCACTAAAGCACTGCAAATCCAGGCATTTTAAATCAGTCTGTGCTACTGCTGCTCAGCACAGTGCTCTGATTCCAGCCCATTACAGCTGCTATTTCCAATGCTCCATTTACACTGCTCTTGCAAGAAATTCCAGGGAAATTTCACTGCACACAGGCAGCAACACTTCTGTATCTCAATTGCAGATTATTCCATTCCCACACCCCGTTAGCCATGCTCTGCCAAAACCAACACGTGCACACAGATACAATGAAATCACCATCCACCTGCATCTACAGCTGTAACGGACCACAGAATCCCAGAGTGGTTTGGGCTGGAAGGGACATTAAAGCCCATCCAGTGCCACCCCTGCCATGGGCAGGGACACCTCCCACTGTCCCAGGTCACTCCAAGCCCTGTCCAGCCTGGCCTTGGGCACTGCCAGGGATCCAGGGGCAGCCACAGCTGCTCTGGGCACCCTGTGCCAGGGCCTGCCCACCCTCCCAGGGAACAATTCCTTCCCAATATCCCATCCATCCCTGCCCTCTGGCAGTGGGAAGCCATTCCCTTGTCCTGTCCCTCCATCCCTTGTCCCCAGTCCCTCTCCAGCTCTCCTGGAGCCCCTTTAGGCCCTGGCAGGGGCTCTGAGCTCTTCCTGGAGCGTTCTCTTTTCCAGGCTGAAATTTAGCAATGAATTTCCTTTCCAAGCATGCACTGCCTGTTTCCAAATTTAAGGAGGCAAGTCTGGCTCCAAGGAAGCCCCAGCAGCAATGGGAATAGTCCAGGAATGAGTCTCACCTCCCTGCTGCAGACTGCCAAGAATCTTCTCGCCCAGCAAGTGAATAAGTCTGGTCACAACCTGAGAGAGAAAGGGAAAAAAGAAACATTCAGGCAGAATGTACTGACAGTAGAGCATCCACATGGAGACTTGCAAACTTTTTTAGGATGTTCTCTCAAGTTGAGCCACACAGAGTCAAGGGTTTGCAGCTGTAGCTTCTTTCCTGGCTGTAATGTGTGGTGACTGATCATTTGTCTTGGTTTCTCCTATCTTGTTTTGCTTTAATTTGGAAAAACAAGAAAACAAAACAACCCTGGAACCGGCAGAATTTAACTTGCTTGGGGGGGGGGGGAAAAAAGATTATTTGGGGAAACATGTCAAATTGCATTTTCAGCTCTCCTCATTTCTCTCTGCAGTGCACCTGCCCCTCTAAATACTCTCACTGCTCAGTGGGTGCTGCACCTTTTGTAGGTGCTAAAGGCTCAAAAAGGTTCAAGTCTGTGTTCAAACAGACCCTTCCCCAATCCTGGTAAATGGTTTACAGCAGCCAATTTAAAATATTTGGGGAAAAAGAAGGGGGATAAATACACCCCCTAAACACCTGCAGAATCAAAACAAACTACCTAAGAAATTGCTTTCCCCCTCAGATCATGTTTGCCTGGTAATTCATGTTTGAAGGCACAGATATGCTCCCAGCTTTTTTTCCAGCAGGACTCACATAAATATAAACTAATATTCCAATAGCCAAATGTATCTCCAAACTGACAAGCCTCTTTCCAACATGACCAATCAATATTCCTGACAAGTGGGGTAGCAGAAGACTAATCCTTGCAATATCAAAAAGTGACAGACATGGAAAATGCAGCATTTATTCTGAAAGCTCTACACAGATGTTTTACCAAATAAGGAAAAGAGTTATTTAAATGCATTAAGGATTAATAGAGCAATCATTAAATATTGTCCCCCAGACAAATAATTCAAGGTCAAAATAGCTCAGGAGGACATAAAAAAACCCCAAAACTGCCACAACAAAAGTTCTCCAAGGTTAACAAGCAAAACAAGCAGCAGCCAGGTTACCTGGGATCCTGGATAAACACACCCTGTTCCCACAGGAACAGGCACTTTGGGATGCATCTTTCAAATAAAGGGCCATGTAGGCATCAAGACAGGTCAGGATGCCCACCTGAGTCATTTATACATCCTGCCTGAAAAATGAAATCTAATGCAGCAAGTTCCCCTGCACTGTGAAATGCTGTGTATAAAGCACTGATATATTTTAAGTCCTCTATGGGAAAAGGGGGAAGAGCAAACAGGAGGCTTCCAGCACAAGGGTGACTTGTGCCAAAATACCAAGGTTATTTCAGGGCTTTCGTGGCATGGTTTGGCGTGGAAAAGACCTTTAAAAGCCCATCCAGTGCCACCCCTGCCATGGCAGGGACACCTCCCACTGTCCCAGGCTGCTCCAAGCCCTGTCCAGCCTGGCCTTGGGCACTGCCAGGGATCCAGGGGCAGCCACAGCTGCTCTGGGCACCCTGTGCCAGTTCTGCCCCATAGCCATGACTGCAAGTTCCTGAAGATGCCACATCAACATCTCCTCAGTGACCAGGATAAACCCCTTGGAAGTGCCTCTTCCTTGCCCCAAGAGCAGGCACAGTGTCCATGCCCACTGCCACCAATGTGGGGAGGACAGCAGGAAAGCTCCCAGCCTTCTGCCTTATCCTGGAATCTCAGACAGGATCTAAAATCCTTCCCTTTGGCCAAAATACAGCGGAATCTGATGATCACCCAACCACACAACTCGCTGCCATTTCAACACCACCAAGCTCCAAGGCTCTGGGATTCTCCAAAGGTGCCACATGTGGCTACAGAAAACTACCCCAGCCATGGGGAGAATTCAGCAAAACAGGGAATTCCTACAAAAATAGAGACTGATGACCCTTGCTAAAGGAGATAATCTGCCCCCAGAGCACATTTGCTATACCCAGCTCACAGGCTTCACCTAAACCTGCAGCAGCACAGCAGGACTTTCCTTTGGCAGTTTCAGGAGGTGCCATGAACATTTTACACTTCTGAAGCACTTAAGCACCAGAATTTTAATTACTTACTAAAACCATCTCCTGTATTTATAACTTTTTCTGCTTTACAGGCAGCTAAGGAAGACCTCCAGCTAAGTTACAAAATATGTCCAAGGTTAATGATGGAACTAAGAATAGAACCTATTGGTCTCATTTTCCAGTTGGCTGCTCCTATTACCGGGAAATATTATTTGTCTTGTTTGCTGGAGCAAACCCTACAGCCTTGGTATGTATAGATAGGGAAAATTATTTCCCTGGTGACTTTGTACAACAAGCAAAGCTGCTCCCCAGAACGGGATGAGTCACTCTGTCGCAGTCATGGCAACGTCCAAGGAACATCAATTTGGGATCCGAGCTCAGAACTGAAATTTCCAGAGAGTTTTATATTACATACACCAGACATCCTCTCACAAAAAGGCAATGTTTTCCTTTAAAAGGGACTTGTCCATCCTTCTGAGGGAGAAGCCAATACAAATCACATCCCTCCATCGACAGCAGAGCTGACCTGATCGACCCACAGCCCTCAGTGCACAGGGCAGCAGGAGCAGCTCTCCCCAGATTCAGGGCAGCTGGGGAGAACTGAAAACCAGCAGCAAAAATTCATCCTTCAGGTTTCCAAGCCCCGTTATTCTCACTCCCACACACCAGCAGGGCATGGGAAGGAGCAGCACAGCTCAATGCAGCCCAAGAGACAAGGAAGCCAAGGGATCTGGGAAAGGACAGGGATAACTTGGGCAGGGAGGATGAGGAACAAGCAGGAATTAGCCCTTGGGCTAGGAGCAAAACAACAGGGATTGAAGGAGAACAGTTATTCCAAGTGTGTCTGGAGGAGATGGAGGCAGAAGGGCAGGTATAGGGTGGGTACCTCAGTGCACAATCTGGGCTGTGACTCAGAAGTCTCTTATCCCTCCTGTTAAGCTGCACTTTGTTGGAAATTCAAGGTGAGGCTCAGCCTCTTCTCCCAGGTAAGAAATGACAGGACGTGAGGGCACAACCTCAAGTTGTGCCAGGGGAAGTTTAGTTGAGTATTAAGAAAACCTTTGCTGCAAGTGAGCTCAAGCACTGGCATAAGTTGCCCAGGGCAGTGGTGGAGTCACCATCCCTGGAAATGTTCAAAAAACGTGTGGATGTGGCACGTGGGGCCATGGGCTAGTGGTGATCATGGTGGTACTGGGGGGAATGGTTGGACTTGATTCTTTTGGGGGACTTTTTCAACCTTAACAATTCAAGGAAAGCTCTGGGAATTGGCAGTGAGGGTTTGGGCAGAGGGGCAGGGCAGGAACTGGACTGACCTGGAGAACACAGTGAGTTTCCCTCCTCTGGGGGTGCAGCCCCAGCACTGCCCCACACTCCTGAGCCAGGGACAGCCTGGGCACTGCTTTTCGGAGAGCCTTCTGTCCCTTCCCATGGGAATACCAGTCTTTATCAATCAGTGCCAGAACACCTCCCAGACATCTGCACAAGCATAATTCTCTCATTTCCAGGGTGTCACCATCACCCAGGGCTAGACAGCCTTCCGAGTTGGAAGCGTCTGCTGTGCTCACCCCTACGGCACATCCTGGATTTTACAGTCTCTTCTAGCACCCAGCCCTGCAAACACCCCTCCTGCTGGCACAGGAGCAGGCAGTTTCAAGTTAAGGCTTGAAGAAAAATCTGCAAGAAGGCGGCGAGTCGGAACCCAGATGGATCAAACAACACCAGGAGGTTCCTAAATTAGGCAAGGATCGTTAATTGCCTGTAGTAAAGCAAACGCAGCTTTTGGACCCTTTGTGCTGGGGATGGAGCTGAGCTTGGTTTAGTTGCTGAGGAAGCTGAATTAATCCTTCCTCATGATTAGGAACAGCAGTAGCAGGGAGTGCAGCCAGCTCAGTTAATCACAGTTAATCATGGTAACGAGCAGTGGAGCTGTGGATTGGACACTTCACTGCCAGGACAGGTCTGCTCAGACCGCCCCACACTGCCAGGGAACACAGCTTCCCACCCCCTGCTCCCTGCCCAGGCTGGGAGGTGACTCAGGAAGGTCACAGAGCACCTAAAGAGCCACTACAGGGGCTCATGCAGCGAGTCTGGAGCCGTGGGGTCTGCCCAAGTCAGGGAGGTGACTGAGTTCACCATCAAAAATATCCCCAAAGCACACAAAACCTCACTCTCCTGAGCTTATGCAAGAGTTTTCAGGCCAGAAGAATGAAATCTGACCTTACAGGTCTAAAAACCTGATTAAACCTCCATTTCAAAAGCTGCTTGGGGCTCCAGGTGCATGAGTGCCGTTCTCCAAAAGCCACAAGTGCCTCCAGTTCTCACAGACACCACTGCAGATGTCACCTCATAACCCTGGCCCAGAGCAGGATGTTCAGGTGAGACATTTTACAAGGGAAATGACCATTTCTCCTCCTCCTGCCACCCACTCCCCTTTTCAGATGAACTCCCCAGGACATTTTTGTGCCGAGCAAAACAGGACAAAGTTTCTGTTTCTCAAATGGTGTTGGAGAGCACTTCCCTCAGCACAATTCCACCTCTCTGACCCAGCTCACCACCTCATCTACCTACAAACATTTCACCTTCCTGGCTGTTTCTGGATCAACTCCATCCCAGTGAGACCCACTCAGGCTCTCTCAGCACCCCAAACCCCCAGATCTCTCCTGTCTACTGTGACAGTCTGTTCCTCCACCTGCTACAGAGATGCTTCTGGGAAACCATTAATTTTCCCTGTGCTTAATTAATGTTCAATTACTCCACAGACCTGCAGCCTCTGCATTTGGTGGCAGGGCAAGGCCTAAACACCACATCCCAAGAGGCTGTATTTCCTTTCTTTAGGATGATTAATTCCTGTTTCAAAAGCAGGATGTGTCCAGACAGGATCTCAGCTCTGCTATTGCTGGTGCCAGCACAGAGCTGAGTGCTCCATCCATCCTGGGTCTGAGGTGTTATCAGAGCACCACTTGCTCCACAGCCACTAAAATTCCCACACCAAGAGGTTACAGTCACTCTGCAGTGCTGTGTTTGGGGCTTGGAGCAGCCTACAATAGTGGAAGGTGTCCCTGGCCCTGGCAGGGGGTGGAACTGGATGGGCTTTAAGGTCCCCTCCAACCCAAACCATCCTGGGATTCTAAATCAGGGGGAAATTTCACAAAATCAACACCAATATCCAAATTCACAGCCACAACTAACTGATGCAAGGTCTTGTGAACTACAAATCCCTTTTATTTGCAACAGAAGAAATACATAAAAGCATATATAAGAACCAAACATACAAATCCCAAACTATAAGATACATTCATCACCTCAGCCCTACCCTGCACCAGGGTTCAGCTTTCACTGTCTGATTTTAAATCAAAGCTCCTGTGCAAGGAAGCCAAGGGCCAGGCCCCAGGAAGCCTCCCCAGCCCTGCCAGCATTGTCTCCTGCAGGTTCCTGGGCCAGGAAAGCAGCCTTGGCTGAAGGAAAGAACCTGACGTGGCTGTGTCAGTCCTACACAAACAAGGCATGTGTGCAGCCCTACAAAGCTGAATGAGGTTTTCCTCTTTGCATCCTGCACCATCATCCAGACCCAAGAGAGCAGGATGCTGCAGGGAACAAGAAGCCTTGCAGGTGAGCTGTGGACTCTCCAGTGCTTTTGAAGTCTAAAAACAAGATGCTTCATAGTTCAGCTTTTAAAACTTCAGTCACTTAACATATCATCCCCAAACTGCAATCACAGAATACTCTGAGAACCTCCTGAATTGGAAGGGTCCCACAGGATCACCCATTGCAGCCCCTGTCCCTGCCCAGCCCCCCAACAATGCCACCCTGTCCATCCCTGGCAGCGCTGTCCAAATGCTCCTGGAGCTCTGGCAGCCTCGGGGCCGTGCCCATTCCCTGGGGAGCCTGGGCAGTGCCAGCACCCTCTGGGGGAAGAACCTTTTCCTCATTTTAACCTAAACCTCCCCTGACACAGGTCATTGGTCACCAGAGAGAAATTAAATACGTTAAATAACCATCTACTGGTGCTTCTACAGCAGGATACTGCAGAGCTTCACATCCAGGTGTGATTTAGTTAAAAGACCTACAAAAGGGTTTTGTGCCACACAGAGACCCTATGGATGAGATGCCATAAAAAACAGGCCTGTCAAGGGTTTTCTGTTCCACAAAATATGAACATTTGGAGTCAGATAGTGCAAACAGCCATTTTTACCCACACAAGTCCACAGAACAGCTTCTGAGAAGCTCTTTCCAGGAGCTGAGATTATCCTTGACCAGTTTTCTTAAGGGCTTTTTCTAAGGGACAAGGGAGGAGGAGAGGTAAATTAGATCCTCAGCTTGAATAAAACCAGGGTGTTATTGAAGCTTCACATGGCCCCAGATCAGATAAACACTGGCTTGTCCTGGGAGCTTAGCAAGGGGTCTCTGATTGAAACTTCCGACATTTGATCAGCACCATGACAAAGCAAATCCTCAACACTCCTTCACAACAATTCCTGGCACCTTTTCAAAAGCTGCTGAAGCCCACAGAGGAACTGAAGCTTTATCCAGGGGCTGTTTGAGGTTCTGACGCTTGGGATCAATCAGGTTTTGAAGAAAAATGTCATTCTGGCACCAGTGCTGATTAAATCCCCCCTCCTGCCAGCCTCACCCAGTGACCACGGTGCTCTCACTGAATTCCTTCTCTCCTTTTCACATCCACTCCTCTTACAGTCGAGGAACACTTATTGGAATGGACCAGGACAACAAATACAGAAAAATCCAGAAGCACAACCTCTCCTGACCTATTCCCCAGTGCCACATCAAGCTTAAGCCATGACGCACAATCTGCCCAGTTCTTGTGGGCAGCATTTTGAATAGAGGGCACATTACAGAGCTCACTTTGTGAGGCAGATAACCCTGGGGAAGGCTCCAGCCACTTCAGAGAGGCTCTGGTTCAAATACTCATATGAAGATAACAGAACTCTACTTGGAGATGGATGACAGGTTCTGAATATATTTAAACCCCAAGGGCAGACTCAAAGAATTAAAAGAAAAATGCAGAAAAACTCTTTCTGTTTCTCAGCACGCGTTTCCAGCACGCCAAAGGTTGTCTCACAGTTCAGCCCCCACAGCTCCCAAGCAGATTCTCAGCACCATTTCCAGCAGTAACCAGCAGGTCTAAATTTCAAGTTAGAATTCTAAAAACTAACTCAGCTCAAAAGACTCAAAGCTAATCTAGGAAATGTGATCCCAGCTCTGCAGCAATGTTGGAACATCTCTGTGATCTGCTCACAGATTTTTGTGCTCTCGCTGCTGCCTCGACGCTGCTTTGCGGTGCCAGGAATCGTGAGCTGGTTCCCTGTCCTACTTTCCAGAACTGAAGCCAGGGATGAAAATAGAAAGAATCAATTCCTTTTCACTCCTGCAAGGCTGGAGAGCTTCAAACGGCACCAGAAATGAGCACAGAGGCTGGCAGAGAACCCTGAGGGCTGTGCTGGAGAGCTGGGGGCACCAGGGTGGATAGAACCACTCAGTTTGGCACCATGGACCACTTTCCACTGGGAATGTCTAGGATGCCACATCCAGAGTGAATCAGGGTTGAGATGCTTTCCTGACAAGCCAGACGATGTAAGCTTGACTTCTGCAGACTGAGCAGGATCTAGAAACCAACATCTGTTGTTTCTGGGCACATAATCTGAAGTTTTGGCTGTTATTTATAACTGAGGTCAGGCTCCCCACACTCACCTATCTGTTTCAGCCCTCGGAATAACCTGAGCTATGGTGGGTCACTTGGAAGATCCCAGCAGATCAGCTCCTGTCTCTCCCAGGACCAAAGCAGCTGTCCAGGAGACAAAACAGAAGGCAGTCATATGGATCTCCCCCAGGGATCAGCCATTCCACTTCTCCAGATTGCACACCACAGAACTGGAATTACTGCCTGGACTAACACAGCACGACTTCCCTCATTTCACACAGCTCTCACTGACAAGCACCACCCACGTCCTACAATTTTCTTACGCACCAGGTAATGTTTTCTTACAATGCATTCCAGAGTTGGAACCCTTCCTGGATCACCTACAAACACAGCATGGCTGGGGAAGAGTCTGCAGGATTGATTCCTCCTACTAACTCCTAAAATAAAGGGGTCTTCACCCTTCATAGGAACTGTCTGGAGCCTCCTCATGAGGGGGCAGCTACAATCTCTGCTCTCTGGGACAGGGACAGCACCCAGGGAAGGGCTGGAGCTGGGCCAGGGCAGGCTCAGGCTGGAGATCAGGGAAAGGTTCTTCCCCCAGAGGGTGCTGGCACTGCCCAGGCTCCCCAGGGAATGGGCACGGCCCCGAGGCTGCCAGAGCTCCAGGAGCGTTTGGACAGCGCTGCCAGGGATGGACAGGGTGGCATTGCTGGGGGGCTGGGCAGGGACAGGAGTGGGATTTGATCATCACTGTAGGTCCTTCCAGCCCAGGATGCTCTGTGGGGTTCCTTGGTTCTGTAAAGCTCAAGGATAACAAACTGAGAGGGAAACCCAAGCTCAGGAACTGCCCAGTTTTTGGCTGTTAACATGCACACTATTCAGGCTCTGCAGAAGCTGCCAAGAGAACACCAAAAAAATACAATTCTCCCTTGAACTAGGAGAAGATTTCACCTGACTCAAGGGACCAGCACCACTGTTTGATCATTTTTCACCAAGTGAGACTCATGCCAACTTACCCTCACCAGGCAGTGCAGGAGCATGGAGCTGACAGAGGCAGAGCTGCTTTCTGTCCTCTGTTCTGCCCTGCAGAGGGAAATCCTCCACCACTCTGCTGAATCACCAGCCAGCTCTTGCTACCCAGTCAATTATTTCAGAACTATTGCACCTGCTATCCCTTCATTTCTTTATTACTTCTGCTTGAATGGGGAAAACAACATCATAAACCCTGTGTATAAATCACTCTCCTAGAATAACAGCCAAGAAAATAGGACAGAGAAAATTCATTTGGTCCATCCCTCTGCTCAGCACTAAGCATTACTCCACTGATCATTTCAGAAGAGGTTATAAAAACAAGTAACAATCTTTTAGTCTTTTTGGAGAGTAGAATGAGCTTTTTCTCACTGCAACTGCTGCCATTTCAGTTCAGTCCCAGTTGCTCTGTTCCAGTATGGTGAGCAGCATCTGCCCTTTCTAGCACAAGACAACTTTATACATCTGAAAATAGCTACCATGTCTTCCCTCAACCTTCTACATGCTTTCTATCTTTATAGGTCAGTATTTCTAACTAGCACTCAGCTGCCTCCTTGTCCTGCAGACTCTTTTCCTTTGGTCTGCCTCTGCCTTCAGATGTGCTGCCACAGGCTGGTGCTGAAGCTTTTCTAGCATCAAGGAGAATGCCGTAATTTCTCCAATCCAAAAAGCATTCTGTTAGCATAGCTCAGGGTTTTTTTACAACTGTGTGACACTGTCCAGGCATGGGCAGCTTTCGATCCTCTAATGCCTGGATTCTTTTTCTAATAAAGTGAACCAGCCCCTGTCCTCTGCACAACATTTATCAGTTTCCAGCTCAAGCATTTCTCTCCAGTAAAATCCTTTAAAGTTTACTTTGGCTGTTCTAGTTGTCTCCCAGATTTCTACCCTATAGTTTTGCTCTATCACTTCAATTCTCTCTCACTTTTGTCCTTCCTCTCTTACCTGCATCCAAAGCAGCGTGGGCAGCAGGGCAGGGGGGATTCTGCCCCTGTGCCCTGTGCTCAGGTGAGACCCCACCTGCAGAGCTGCCCCAGCCCTGGGCCCAGCACAGGAAGGAGCTGGAGCTGCTGGAGAGATCCAGAGGAGGCACCAGGATGATCCCAGGGATGGAGCAGCTCTGCTGGGAGGAAAGGCTGGGATTGTTCAGCCTGGAGAGGAGAAGCTTTGGGGTCACCTCACTGTGGCCTTGCAGAGCCTAAAGGGGCTCCAGGAGAACTGGAGAGGGACTGGGGACAGGGGATGGAGGGACAGGACACAGGGAATGGCTTCCAGTGCCAGAGGGCAGGGATGGATGGGATATTGGGAAGGAATTGTTCCCTGTGAGGGTGGGCAGGCCCTGGCACAGGGTGCCCAGAGCAGCTGTGGCTGCCCCTGGATCCCTGGCAGTGTCCAAGGCCAGGCTGGACCAGGCTTGGAGCAGCCTGGGACAGTGGGAGGTGTCCCTGCCATGGCAGAGGGTAGCACTGGATGGGCTTTGAAGTTCCTTCCAACCCAAACCATTCCATGATGGACCTAACAGACAAAAACAAGAACACACAAAGACTCTGAAATCATATTAAAATACTCTCATTAAGTTTTAAAGACAGTCTGAAGGCATTAATTGCATAAATCACCTACCGAAAGTCTATCTTATGTTCCTCTTTCTATTTCTAGTGGGGTTCTAAAACAATCCAATAGAAAAAAAAATGCAAGGGCTCACTTTTTATACCAGTTTAACATCTACTTAGAATTTAGAGACCTCAAACAGCAGCACAAATATGTCTTTCTAATAACCTGTGTTGCAACACATTTCCTTAAAATATCTGTTTTGGCATTTTGTTTCATTGCAACTAATCAGCCAGACTATAGGAAAGTCTAGAGAAAACTGATTCCATACTGAAAAAGGTCAGGAATTTGAGGCTGATGGGCTGTACTCTTTAGACATGGGAAGACATTTGAATTCTATTACAAATAAATGTTTTGAATTGTGCTATAAATGTAACACTCAAGCTCAATTTTAATTGCAAAGCAAAGAGATTCACAGCTCCACAGAGATCACTGTTCAGGGGAAAACAGCTCTGCCAGCTGGCAGAAAGGGAAGAGAGACACTGAAATAAATTCCTGCCCCAGATAAAGAGGCAGATTAGAACCCAGCCTTAGTGCAGAGCAGTGTTCAAGGCATTGCTCAGTGTTTAGGCCAGGTTGGATGGGCTTGGAACAACCAGGTCTAGGGGAAGGTTTCCTGCCCATGACAGGGGGTGGAAGAGGATAAATTTTAAGGTCCCTTCCAACCCAAACCAGTCTGTGACATTGGAAATTTACAGTCTGTATGTTTAGCAGTTACATTTAATATCATTAACTACACAAGCAGAAAGGTGGGTTTGAATCCTCCCTGGGTCATTCCCATCCTCCTGGATCAGTCACAAGGACAGTGATGGTTGACAGCAGCTCCAGAGTGGATGTCACATGTTTGGGATGTCCCCAGTTTGTGGGGAGCTCTGTACTGAGCTCCCAGTTCATGAACCTGGGCAGGGAATCACATTAAATAGAGAGGAACAAACTCACAGGTCTGTTCAAGTGAGCTCCAGGGACCACACGTGCCTTAATAATCCCCAACAGAAGTTCTGAAACACTTCAGCAAAAATAATCCTTACAGGGAAACCAGGAAGATTATTTTCCACTGACATAACTTCTCAACACTTATTGCCATAATTAAATGCTCCTGGCAATAACACAGATAAAACCATTTTAGTACCATAGTACCATTTTGGTACTATGAAAATGCCTGAATGGAGGCTTTATACAGTACAGTTTAAAGAAAGTTATTATAGGTGCTAGAAAAGCAAGAGAATACAAGTATTTAAATTAGGTTTATTATTTTTGCAGGATTTTTTAAGAGAAATCTGGTAAAAAAAAAAAAAGTCTAGGTCTTCAAGACAGCAAAATGAAAAATCAGAAATAATTTGAAGTAACAGCATTAAAGAATTGCCTGTAAGGCCAATGCAATGATTTAGTGCTTAGTATAATGTCCCTGATGCACTTAGGGACAAAAGAATTAAATTTCAAGTCCGTCAGTCTCCAAATTTGCAGGAGAGAGATATAATGTCAAGTGAATTAAAGAAGATGGATGAGCTGATGGATTCAAAGGGAGCAATCAGAGTCTTCAGGACACAGACAGATCTGGCAACTGCAGAATGAGGATTGACAACCTAAAATGGCAGGAAGAGGGAAACCAACCCCCAAATATCAAAGCTCTAGAAATAAAGGTACAGAGAGCCAAGAGTGGACTCTGAGCTCCAGGAGGAGGAGGAATGAATAACATTTTAAAAGGGATTTTAGAAGCCAAACTTCCATTTCCCGTCAGTAGCACTAAGCTAACATTCTGCATTTAAGCAGAACTCCTTGCAGAGGCACAAAGCAGCCCTGCAATAAAAACCTGCTACAATGGATTAGAGGAGAGAGCAAGGAAAGCTGGTGGAAGTCTGGGATGGATCCGCTCAGGCAGACGAGGAGCACGCAATGTTTTCTCAGAATGCATCAATCACACAGAAAAACCAGAGGATGTGGTGCTAACAGGGAGTCTGAGCATCTCAGACATCCTTTGAGAGAGACAGGAAAATGCTTTTAATTCCCTTACCTGGGGGAATTTGCGTTTGATGGAGATCAGGGCCCCCTCCGGGAGCTTGGCCAGCTCCGAGTCCCGCACCGCGTGCACCGTGGTGGCTCTGGGCTGGTGGGTCAGGGCCTCCACCTGCAACAGGGACACAGCATCAGGGACAGCTCACAGAGCACAGGGACACAGCATAGGGACAGCTCACAGAGCACAGGGACACAGCATAGGGACAGCTCACAGAGCACAGGGACACAGCATAGGGACAATTCACCAACAGCACAGGGACACAGCATAGGGACAATTCACCAACAGCACAGGGACACAGCATCAGGGACAGCTCACAGAGCATAGGGACAGCTCACCAACAGCACAGGGACACAGCATAGGGACAATTCATCAAGAGCACAGAGCCAATTCACAGCCTGTACATCAGCACCAAGGGTTGAACCATTCCCAAGGATCCATGCTGCTCCCACACAGCCAGAGCAGAGCCCTGCCTGTCCCAGGGGTCTCACCCAGGGCACCACAGCTGCCACAACCATCTCTGCACCCCAAATCTCTCAGGCACAGCCTCTGCCATGGGGCAGCTGCAGTTTCTCACAGAAACAGAACCCACACCCCCGAGAGGGGAAGTTTTGTCTGAGCTGCTTTGAAGGAGCTGCCAGGACAACCCACCAGAGTGAACTCAGCACCACCACAGCCCTGAGAGCTTTTCACCCCTCAGTGCTAATGGTGACAAAGCCATCTAAGAGCCAGGAAAACCCTACTTCTCTACTGCTCCCTCTTTCCTCAATGCCACCCTGAGACACTTCCATTTTGCTTCTGTAAGCTGAATGCCAATGATCTTGAAATAATTGAGACTTCCTAAAAATTTAAAAAAAAAAAAGGGGTGAGAGCAGGCTGGGTGGGCCTTGAGCGACCTGGGGAGGTGAAGGTGTCCCTGCCCATGACAGGGGGTGGCAACAAGATGAGCTTGCAGGTCCCTTCCAACTCAAACTAGCCTGGGATACTAGGGGCAAATCAGCACATTTGGGCCAAAAAACAAGCATTGCTTTTTCATTATTTTAATTATTTTTTTTACATACGTATGTTTGCCTGTGCTGTGTAAGCAGGAATGCCTGAATGGTTCAGGCTGGAAGGGAGCACTGGAGCTCCTCCAGTCCCACCTCCCTGCTCAAGCAGTGTTCCCTGGAACAGTCACTCAGGGTTGTGTCCAGACAGGTCAGACAAGGAAAATCTACACCAGAACACACCTCCCTGACCAGCACCCAATTATTTTACCTAGAAACATCTATTTTATTGACAGCAGAAGTATAAAGAAGAAGATGGCGACAAAAAGAGATGTTTCTCCTTTATGGAGAGAATCTGCCACCATATAAAACAACCTGGGGTAGAAAAAGCAAAATGCAGCTGCTGCCCAAATCCCCACCTGCCCCAGACCTGCCACTGCCTCTTGTGTTGTGTGGAAATGCAGAAATGCAATTCCCTGGTGAAGTCTCTTCACGTGGCCAGTGACCTACCCTGCCAGGAGAGGTGGCATCACTGGAGCTACAACCTTTAATTGCTCAGGAACAGCCTCGTGCTCCATTTTGGGAGTTCCAGCAGCAGACAACATTTATTGGGCTTAAAATCCATAGATCAGCCATTTCCAAAAGAATGGCTGTCTGTAAAAGCTGTAATTACTGAAGTTAAAACACAAACAGAAAAATCCCTCCCTAACTGCAATTTACTCACATTTCGAATCAAAGTGAACATGACTTTGCATTTTTAATTTTCTACTAGAAAAATAAATAAATAATATATCAGCTTAGAGCTGTTTGAGTTGTTTAGAGGTTGGGGAATTGATGGTTTTATTTGTTTGATTCATTTTTGGGGCTTTGTTTCAGGATTTTTTTCAAAGCTTATGTTGACAGCAAATTCCAACAGAAGCAATTAATTCCTCACAATACTATGGGCTCAGACACACAGAATGAGCATCAGATTAATAATAATAATGCTGCCTTGTGCAAAACACACAGCTCAATGGTCCCACTTCCACCAAGATGCCTCCTTGGAAGGCTCCATGTCCACAAAATGGATAATCCAGCCAACCAGAACATCTTGAGCTCAAAAACTTGCCATTACTCCAGAAAACTAAGATGAACTTGCCAATATTAACTTGAATTTCACCAGCACCAACTGCTCTGCATGGAAAACTGCACAGGGAAATTTAAAGCACCTTCATTTTGCAAGCCCCAGCCTTTGTTTTTTGCTCAGGTACCAGGGATGTTTTGTTCTGTCATCACATTTTAAACTAATTATATAGAAGGACAAAAAAAAAATCATCTTTGTACATACATTTATGGAGAAACAAACCCTCATAAGGCTCTCCAAAGGGCTGTATAAGATGTTTTATCTCCCTGCCCTATTACCAGCTTTTTATCACAGGTTCTTGGCTCTAATTTACCTTCCTCCTCCTGAAAGCAGGTTAAGAGTTTCAGCTGTTAAAATAAAACCTTTCCTCTCAGCCTCCTGACTGAGTTTAATTTGTATCAAGAAGAAAAACGCTCAAACTGTCTGAGATCCTTTGCTACAATTTCTGTGATATATGAGTGCATAAAACCAACTGTGCTCCAAGGGGCTCCTGAGCCTTTCAGAAAAGATGAAATTTGTAAATTTGTAGAAAAGGCAATTAAAATTTAACTTTAAACACAGCCACAGGGAGAAGTTTTTAGCTCCCAAGTGTAGCTTTGTCTTTTTGACAGAGCAGAGGGCACAGGGAGACCTTTTCCAAACCTCCTTCCCAAGGAGCCATTCAAATATCCAGATTTCCAACACTACCAGTCCCAAAAACCCCTGCAAATGCTGACTGCAATTCCCAAGTGATTACAGAAATTGGATCTTGGACTTTTCTTACATACAGGTATTATGGAAGTCTTTGGTATTTTCATTTAAATACATCCCAGTATTCCAGCATGGAAAATATCTGGGTCCCACACACTGTACACAAGGAAATTCAAACTGTGCTTTCCCCTTGGGTATAATCATCTGAGTTCCCAATCTCTATTAACAGTCCCCATTATTCATTCATTAATTAACCCAAGTAGCTGTGGCTGCCCCTGGATCCCTGGCAGTGCCCAAGGCCAGGCTGGACAGGGCTTGGAGCAGCCTGGGACAGTGGAAGTGTCCCTGCCCATGGCAGGGATGGCACTAGATGGGCTTTAAGGTCCCTTCCCACCCAAATAATTCTGGGATTCAATAATTAATGAAATATTTCCTCTTCACTGATGTGTGAGGCCTCTCATTTGGATCATCTGCAGGATGGTTCTCAACTTTCACCACATTCTCCCCACTTCACACCCTGTGGTTTCAGAGCCTTTTTTGCACTGGTTCTACATTTCCTGTACATGGAAATCTGCCAAACCCATTTGGTTTTGGCTATTCCCATCTCCTTTGGAGATCAAAAACATTCTAACATTGAGTTGTAGTTTACCCCCGAAAATAATACTTTTTTACTTTGTGGTTTTATTTAATAAACCATTTGAGATATCAACTGTTCAGAGATTCAGATATTTTTCTTCTTGCTTAGGAAAAACCAGAAGTCTCATGCTATATGAGTATTTAAAATAATTTCTGTCTTAAACCACATTCAAATCCTTGGACTCCTCTGCCCAGTGAGCCTTTTGAACAGGTTTTCTTGGTTTTCCAGGTTTGTAAAAGTACAAGACTCAGAGATCTAGCTTGAACTACAAAATGAACAAAATCCACTTGTGATCAGAAGACCATAGCATTATTTCCTTGGTCATAAAAAGGAAATTTAACATTCTGATCACCCACCACAGCTGCAGCAAACAACACAAAACCACCTCCACAATAACATTAATAACCAAATGTTTCAAGAAATAGCATTATTATCTTTCAGATCTTATTGAACCTGACTGGGGAGAGTGTTTGTTTATATATTTGGTTTTATAATCACCCAAGGTTCTCTCTTGAGCTCCTTTCCAGACTATCATTAGCATCACTCATCCACACCAGCAAGAACACAGCCACAGCATTTGCTCCAGCGCAAAAAAGAACCAGTGGAATCTTTCCTCCTTCTCCTCCAACTCAAGCCAACACAACCCTTTTCTTGCTTGAGGCAATTGTACATCTCTGTTCTTCTCATGTCACATCCATTCCTCCTCCTCTTTCCTAACAAGCCTCTAAATAAGTTCCACCTCACTGCCCCTTTCTGGGCTTCTCTTTCAGTTTCCTGCATTTGCCATCGTTGTTGCTCCTCTCTCCCTCCAAGGATCCTCTGGTTTTCCTGGAGTTCCCTGAGTGCTGAGCCCACCATGTCCTCTGCTCTGCCTGGACTGGCTGCTCTTCTCTTTGCCACCTCATTATCTGGTGTTGTTTGGTTTTCTCTCATGCAATAAACTCAGCAAGCCCACACTGCAGTGCTAATTTCACTTGGAACTCCATCTCTCTGAAATCCTGCTGTGCCTTATTTTAGAAGCCCTACAAAAATGCTGAATGCTCCCTTCACCACTCCTCTGTCTCCAAGGTCAACCCCTTGGCTCCTCATCTTAAAAAACCCTCTCTATCTCCAGCCCACCCTCAGAAATCTGTCATCCATCACTGCCTTTACTTCCACTCCCTCTAATTTGGGGGAACTGCACAGGAACAGTGTCTCAAATGCTGGAGTAATTTGAATCAGAGAGCACAGAACCATTCCCAGTGTTACACACCCTGTGGTTCTTGCCACTAACCATGACATGGCCATGAGTGAGGGCCCTCCTGCATTGTTGTGGTTCTGCTGTTCCTAACACTTACAAAACAAATAAATACACCCCAAAACAAATAAAAACACCCCAACCCCCCTAAAAAAACCCCAACAAAACCCTAAAACAGACCTGTGCTCTTTGTGTTGTTCTAGTGAATTCTGACAGGGAGGGGTTTTGAGCAACTGAGGAGAAGGGGCAGAGGGATGGAACTGGATGAGTTTTAAGGTCCTTTTAAACCCAAACCAGTCTGGAATTCCATGATTCCCACACCTTCTCTTAGTTCAGTATTAAACAGTGACAAAACCAGGTTTTGCTGCCTCCATCCCATACGATGCACATGATTCACAACCCTGCCTTACAAGTTCTTGCTGAAGAAAAAGTGTTGCTGTAAATCTTTTACAGAGAGGGGAAAAGCAATTTATACTCTCACGACCTCTTTTGACTTCATTTCCAACAGTCATTCCTAACAGTTCTTTACAGCTTTCCAAATTACACAGTTGGGAAGTGAAAACCAGCAAGTGGGATATTCTGTGAGTTGCTCTAAGTACAAATTCCTTTCTGAGCTGCATTCCAGAAATCACTTGATTTGCTTAACTTTTGGTGTGTGCACAGCCCCAGTGTGATGAGCACAGTTATTCTGCTGCTCAGGCCTCAGCATCTCTGAGACTTCCTGGAGCAAACTGGGGCTGCTGTAGGGCAGTCCATTTGCTGGCAGGAAAATGTAGCTTCTCCAGACAAATTCAGCCTCAGTTTAACAAACTGTTGGGTGACTTTTCTCACAGTCAGCAGCCACTAAAAATGCAAATTATTTCCAAGTAGTTTCTTGTGGAGATTATTTCTTTTCAAGTGAGATTTCAAGCAGGCCTAGTGCATGAGGAGACACGTCCAGTGCAAATGTTCAGAGCCACAGGCCTGTTCTCCTCAGGCTCCAGCCAGGAGCACATTTACACCAGTGGCTCTTCCCATGCCTTCCCATCCCATCCATTCTGTCATACACGGGCTTCAGTTCCTCTTCATTATGGCCACTATTCCAACCAAGAACCTGTCATCCTCTCACACATCATATTTCTTCCTCTCCCATCGATTTTTCCTTGCTGCCAGCTCACAAAAAGCAGCAATCTTTCCTCACCAGGGGAACCCTCCTTCTAGCCCTTGTGTAAGAGCACACAAGTGAAAGCACCAGGTACAAGGAGACCCCGAGAAGCAGGTCAGGACCCCAAGGATTATTAAATTATATAGCTTAAACTCTTCATTTTCCAAATTCTCCTCCAAGACAGCCACAATCACTGTCTGGTAATTAGCCTGATACTTGTACTGTCTTCTCTTCAGCACAGGCTTGGCTCCCACCAGGAGCATCAAGGGAGCAGGCAGGGCCTGTCCTCACAGGGTGCAGCTCCAGGCACAACTGGGTGACACTGGGGGTGCACAGACACCCACCTCCCCTCTGGAGAGAACATCTACCAAAACTCCTCACTCCATCCTGAAACACCCACCCCAAAGCAGGCCAGGCTCTACACAAAGCCAGCAGCTCAGCCCAGGGTGCTGGGAAAGGCCTAGCACAGAGGGGGACACAAAGGACAGGGATGAAAGGACATGCACCCAAGGAGGGATAAGGAGAAGAAACATCAATACTGACATCTGCTGCTAGTTCAGGAGGCTCTGGAGAAGGGACAGGCAGTGAGGCAGCTGACAGGTAGCACACCTGTATCTCACAGCCAACACCAGCACTGGAAGAGCACAAAAGAGCCACCTGTGGATTGTCCCAGCAGTGTCCTTGTCCACACGAGGGCAGGAGCTACTGCTGGGCAACTGAAGCCAGTGAGGCAACATCACCAATGTTACCCAAAGGGCAACCAAACACTACATGGAACATTGATTTTTTTCTGGCTTAAACACGCTGTCCTCAGACCCTTCTCCAGCTCATTTGCACCTGGAGCAGCAGAGGATGCTCATCCCAACAGTGTTTGCTCCAGCCCCAGCTCAGAAGAACCTGAAATATCTACTTGTTTGTATCAGAAAAGGACAAAGGAGGAGACACTGCTGGAAGCAGTGAATGAGTGGGAAGAGCAACCAGACAAACTGCAAATCGATGCTATTTGTGGGAGCAGTGCCAGTGGATGAACTCAGAACACCATGTACTCTTCAAAGTTGTTCTAACAACCACTTTCTGCAATCTCCTGTGTGCCAAGTTAACCCCGTGACTGAGGACATCCAGCCCTTCTGCTGTGTGCAAAGAAGAATCCAAATCTCCCTCTCTCATTTTTTAATAGATAAACGTATTTAAAAAACCATGAAAGGCTTACACACACTCATGCATGGAAGTCTTGTGTATCTATACACGGCTATATGCAAGAGCAGATCTAAAATACAGGTAAAAATGAAATAAGGCTGAGCTTGCTACATGTTGTAATTAGGGCAGATGGAGTCAACCCACAGGTTCTCCCCAAAGGACTGAGCCTGCACTTTGTAGCAGTGCAACTGCTACAGTGCCATTGCAGCAGTGAACATCACTAAGGGACAAAAAAGAGGAAGATTAAAGCTAGGAAGGGAATTGGTAAAAGCTCAGCCTCCTGTATTTAAGTTTTACTCCTTGTAGACGTGTGGCTATAGAAGAGATTTCAAGTTTCATGCATGTTTTGATGTCCTAAATCCAACATTACAATCCAAACAGCAGCAAAAACCGTGTCAGAAGCCACCTGAGATGCCCACACCAAACACCCAACAAAACCATCACATTTCTTCAGGCTGTTGGAAGAGGATCTGCAAGTGCAATGCCCTGGGCAGGCTGCTCCTCTTTGGGTGAAGTATACCTGAACTTCCAGAACAGAAAAAGAGAGAACAGCCCATGATGAGCTGCTCAGATACTTCCTAGAAGGGAGAGATCCAATTGCTTTCGACTCAGCTTCACACACGAGTCCCAGAGCTGGCTGGAACTTTATCAGGGACACTTCCCCACCCTCCACTGCTGACTCTTCCCCCAAAAATCCTTCCTGCCACTTCCACTAGACTCTGCTCCCACCACTCACTGCCATCCAAGCATTCTGGTGGTGATGACAAGGATCACTTTTATCTCTCTCTCTCTCAGTGGCTTTTATTTAATGATGCTTGCAAAAAAAAAAAAAGAAAGAAAAAAAAAAGGGTTCTATCAAGGAAAACAAAAATTTTCAACAGCCTTGTGCATTTTCCAGGGTTAAAGGGGATGTAATATCAGCCTTTGCTGTTCCCCAGCCAGCCTAGTTCCATGTGGCATCCTTCAAAGTGGAAGGGAGAAAGGAGAAGGAGGCAAGGGTAGTAAAAAGCTGTCCTGCAGGGGATCAGGAGGTGTATCAAGAGTGAGTTGATAGCTGGAATTATCACAAGAGAAGCAGAATTATCAGCTGGAAGCAGAAGGGAGACACAAAATATCCTAAGGAATGACAGTCCAATGCATGAAATCACCTGTCTGGAACCCAGTAGGTCACAATTTCCATCACTGTCATCAGAGCTCCTCATACTCTAAAAATAATGTGGCCCAGGACACCAAGCACATAAAGCATTCTGCAGTGACACCTGAGGCAGCTCCACAGCCAACTGACTTTCCCCCACAACAAAAATCCAGATAATTTAATGCCAGATCCTGTCAAAGCTGTGCTGTGGTGTTGTCAGCCAGCCAGGAGAACACTGAGCTGCACCACAACAATTTGCAGTTATGGGTGGTCTCCAAACTTCAGCAGCTGTTTAGAACTTGAGGCAAATAAAGATAAAAGAGAAATTGCTGTGGATAAAAAGAAGTAGCTGTAAAGAAGCTGAAAAATAGACAGCACTCAGCAGCTTCACTCAGGGAAGATCCTTGTAGGAAAACAAGGTTCACTAAGATGGCTCAGATCAGTGATTTGAGTTTAACAAAGACACTCTCAAGATTGGCTTGGAAATCAGGACACAGCTTCTCATTTCATTCTGACACCAATTCAGCAGTGCAAATGTGAACTCATTCCTCAGGGCTTCCTCTGCCTCCTTTGGGGCTGGCAAATTCTGGGGGTTTGCTGTTTGTGGTTTGGCTGGTTGGGAGTTTCACTGGATGGTTTGGAATTTTTTGGCTTTACTTCTGTTGGTTGTTTTAAATACGAGTTCACACCTAAGATGCTGCAAGGAAAATAATATTTTTTAGTAATGTAATACCAAGAGAGAGAGGAAAAGATGAAAAGAGAACAATCCCTTCCAGGACCATGTCTTCCAGCTCTGTTCTGAACCTCATCCACCTCCAATTCCCTCAACTACAGTCTGTGCACAGTGTGCCTGAGGTGGCAATCATCTGAATTCACCTGAAATAGCTTTGTAGTATCTTACAGCTTCAGCAAATGAAGTAGTCATAGTCTGACAAAATCGCAAAAATGCAAGGAATTAGCAAAAAATTCACGTTTAAAAAAGGCAGAGCAAAGCAGCCTTAATGTGCAGGGTACAGTGACATTCAGCTGGCTTTGGAGCTGCCTGATAACATTAATACTGATAAAAGAACAAAAGCCTGGCAAGTGTAACCCTGATACTTCCCTTTGTGTGATTCCTTTGAGGATTACACAGCAATTAAAGATTTCTAACAGTGTTACATTTCCAAAGGACAATGCTCCAATCCCCTGAGGAAATCATAAGCCATTTACAGATTCTTCTTGGGTTTCAACTTTTTAGAGAGGAAAAAAGCCATGGACATTTAGCTGTCTTAATTAGTTTAACAGCTTAACATCTGAAAATACTTAAAATGTCTTATTTCTAGAATGCAAAACATGATTTCCTGCCCAGCAGGACCAGTGTGCTGCAGCACTGGCAGCTGAGGGTTCTTTTCTGCCATTTATCTCTGTGGTACAAGAGTCAGTGCACAAATGCCTTTCTGCACTTGTTCAGCAGTTTCTGTACTCAAAAGCCACGGTGTGTAGCCCTCCTGGTAAGGGGGACTTTCTGGTTGCTAAAGAGAAGCAGAAAAGGTGTTGAATTAATCAAAACACTGCTGCAGCTTCCCCCTCAGCAGGTATTTTTGAAAGCTGACTGGTTTTGGGTCAGACCCTGCACACAGCAGTGTCCTGGGAGGGGGTTACCAGTAAACCCCTCTACACCACCTAAAAGCCCAGCTCTGGAAAATATTTGGAGTTAAATCTGAAGCCCCAGAGACCTGCCTGGCATTCAGTCATCTCCCCAACACTGCAGCCATCCTTCAGAAGTCAATGAAGACAAAGTGTGGCCTTGCATAAAAACCTCATTGCATTGAAGGTTCCATCACCTGCAGCTGTTTGAAGAGTGCAGGCAGTGCACCAACAGCTTCAATTCAGCAGCAGAGTATTCTGAGGAATAACTCTGATGGGTTTGTTACCTTCTCCTCACCCACTGCTGTCCTCCCAACAGGGCAAAAAGCACAGAACACCCACCTCAACACATGCTTGGAGTTGTGACCCTGTGTTCTGACAACCTACTCTGCAGTTTGGAATAAACCAGGGGATAAACTGACCCAGACTCAGCAGCACTGCCAGGAACAACAGAACCTCAGAGCCTGGGCCAGCACCTGCTACTGATAGGCACAAAAATCAAATTAAAAGGAAACCTCTCTCACACATAACAAAGTGCTAATGAGATCAAGAGAACAAGAGTAAAAACTACAATTTTCAGTGGTTAATCAAGATCAAAACCAAAGCAGCAACATCAAGAGAAGAACTGAGACACTAAGATAAGCATTTTAAACAAGTAGGTCGGTGAAGAGAAGCCCTTTCAGTCCATCCACACACAGTTGTCTTCTCTCACCTCCTCTGGGACCACCCAGGGCATGGCAGAAATGACAGTAAGATAAGAAAAGTGACCCTTTGGCTGGTAGATAAAATTCACATTTCAACATTTTTCCGTAAGTGCATCTATACCAATGGACCATCAAATTAAAAGACTTCCCCTGAATGAGGCAAATATTAGTCTCTAGAAAGCAAGACTTATGTCAACTGCATTTCAACAGGGAGGGAATTATTTAACAGATTCATTATAATCCTTTAAAAATTGCTCGGAAGTTTCTAAATTGAGTTTTGACTTGATTTGGCCAGACAGAGTGATTGGAATTACCCATCAATAGCGCCAACAGCACTGGTATCCCTCCAAAAAGTCTCCCTGAGAGTCAGGATCCTTTTCCCCTGACAGAACTGTCCTTGTCAGCTCTTCAAGGGACTCCACAGGGAAGGAAACTTCAGTTTCTAATCTGCTCTTCTCCCCCTCCACCGACAGACCTCAGGAACAGATGCCATTGAGTCAGTGCAGGGAACAAAACAGTTTGAGCCACAAGTCGAGCCTTGGGAGCGCACGCACACGCTTGAAAATTAACATCTTGTCTGAAACCCTTCATCTTGCACTGCTTTGCTTCTGCAAGCAGAAATGGCAGAGCCTCACCTCGTATGCAAATGACATGTGGCATTTTAGAAGTTCTGACACAGAGGCAGTAAACAAAAAGCCATCGACTACAAGACTCTGGTGTTTTCTTAGTGCCCACAATCACGGGTGACACGGGAGGGTCTCGGAGGCAATCAGGGAGGATCAAGCCACCAGCTCACCAAAAAACCAATTACCAACACCAACTGCTGCTCTCATTCCCTGCAAGCACCCAGAACCCCAATTATGTTAATGTCAGGGGAAAAAACCCCAACCCTTCAGCAGGTTTTTAAAGGTTTATAACAGATTCCACAGAAGGAGATAAACAAAACTTTTTAAAAGCAAAAATATCATTTTGCTAATGCCCCCTGAAATAATGCTGGCATTCTTCACAGATCCTCCCCCATGTTTGCAAAAGGCAGCCAGAGCATGGAGACACTTCCAACAAATGGCAGAGTGAGTCAGTGGGGCTGGGAGCTGTGGGCAGGAAGGAGATGACAACGTCCACAGAGTCACTAAAGTCTCCAACGTGACTCATGTCATAATGTGGATCCAAAACAGTGACTTGTGCTTTAGGCACAAACTGCATGGGTATTTCTGAATCCCTGCCTGGGCACTCAGCAGCAAACAAGGCACTGTTACAGCAAACACAGCCCAGTCCATCCACCAATCCACCTCCTCCTTCCTGCCCAGATAAACAGCTGGGCCAGCCTGGAAAAACCAGCACCAGGCCTTGCACAGGGAGGTAGAGTTTAGGCCATTTCATAGAACCACTGAATTGTAAAAAAGCTTGAGTGGGAAGAGATCTTAAAGCCCATCCAGTGCCACCCCCTGCCATGGGCAGGGACACCTTCCACTATCCCAGGCTGCTCCAAGCCCTGTCCAGCCTGAGGACATTTGAGCACTTGGGACACTTCCAAGGATCCAGGGGCAGACAGCTTCTCTGGGCACCCTGTGCCAGGGCCTCCCCACCCTCTGAGCACCATATGCCGCCCTGTCACTCAAAACTGCTTTCAGAAAGTAGAACAGGTCTGTTTTTAACCTGGGAACTCTGCAAAATTCCAGAAGCTTGGCAGTGAAAAGCTGCAGATCACCACAGGCAGAGGAAAGCAGGAAAATGCCTGGATGTGATACTGACAATCCCTTCTTCACACACCAAAAGGCCTCACACCATTGTGATTAGTCACAAAAGATATCAGCTTTGGCTCCTGTCAAACCATGTCATTTTACCTTTAATGAGGTATCCCAAAGAAAGAAACAAACAAATGAAATTTGTGTTAATAGCACATTACAGCACAGGCTTCTCGAAACACAATCCCAAGCCAACACAACCCCTCAGCCAGAGCAGCACTGAGTGTGGGAAGAGATCCCTAAATACTGTGCACATGGAAATATCAAATATGGGGCAAGCAGCAGCCCAGCCCAGCCCTGTCTCTGCTGGGAGCCCACCAGAACTGCCTCATGTACTCCACAGGCAAAACTCTGGATCAGCTCTCTTAGGGGAGCCTTGGACTCCTCCTTCCCCTTCATTCCTATAAAAAAGAATTTCTTCCCATAGAATTAATCCCAATTCATGTTTTCTGGCTTCAGAGCTATGCTAATTCTCCCCATAAACAGATACACATTCAGTGCTTCGTTTTCAGCTCAGAAAGCAGAAAAGGGCCTGAAACAAACTCAGAACTTCAGAAATCTTCTGATTTTAAATACAAAATCAAACAAGCCACGCATATTTATGACTGCTGTTTCTGCTGTTAACTAGGTCTGAGAAACAAAAAATGAACATAAGAGAGAAATTAAATATGGATAAATACTACAATTTTGAAACGAACAGTCCTTTAATAGCTATAATAATTACACACACTCTGAAAAACCTGACAAAGCTTTGAAGTCAGCTCTGCTAACTCTGAGGAGGTTGGACTAGACACTTCTGGGAGGGAAGGGCTCATCCAAACTGAATCCTCCTGTGGCACTAAATTTATTCAAATCCCCAGCTAGTGCCCGTTCCTGCAATTCCTCCAGCCCTAATCTCACAGGCTGCTCTGCTCTCACTGGGAGGAAAGTAACCCATGGCACAGAGGAGCACTGGGCAGGACCTGCTGGTTTGGTAGTGACCTTTTATGGGTGTGTCTTCCTTTTCAAACCAAGTCTGACAACCCCATTCGCCAACCATTATAAAAACTTCCCAGGCAGAACGGAGTTTTCCCCATTTTCAACTTTGGAAGCCCTGAAGACTAACAAGGGATGGGAGCAGGAGTGTGTGTGTTTGGCATGGAGTGAACCCCAGTTTCCCAGCTGGACAGGGCCCCTCTCACCACTCCGATGAGGTCCCCCCGGCCGTACTCCCCGGTCAGGTGCTTCTTGCCGTCGTCCATGCGCAGCACAGAGCGCAGGCGGCCGTTCAGCACGATGTACGTGCAGTCAGACTTGTCACCCTGCCTGCAGGGAAACAGCCAACAACCAGCAGTAAGGAAGTGTCCCTGCTCAGCAAATGCATCTGGGGGGTTTGAGTAAGTTGGTGATTTTTCTCTGCCCGGCTTGGAAGACACAGGAACATGTTTAATTGACACTTAACGAGCAAATGAGAAATGGAGCTGGAACTTGTTAAAAGGTGACTGGAAATGTGTTTAATGTGTAAATGTACAGGCTGTGCACAGTTAGCTGAGATAAGGAGTGATAGGACAAAGGGGAATGGCTTCAAACTGAAAGAGAGTAGGTTTAGATGGGATACTGGGAAGGGATTGTTCCCTGGGAGGCTGGTGAGGCCCTGGCACAGGGTGCCCAGAGCAGCTGTGGCTGCCCCTGGATCCCTGGAAGTGTCCAGGGCCAGGCTGGACATCGGGACATGGAGCAGCCTGGGACAGTGGGAGGTGTCCCTGTCCCTGGCAGTGGGTGGGACTGGATGGGCTTTAAGGTCCTTTCCAAGCCAGGCCAGTGTGGGGTTCCATGCTAGGACTGGAAGGGGATGACCAGGGTGTGAGCACGCACCAGGGGACACCACAGGCTCATTGCTGGTACTCAGGAGCTCATTCCCATTGCAAAGTCAACGTGGATGTGCAGAGGAATTCTTCAGGGCAAAGAGCAAGACCCCCAGGTGGCTCCAGATTTGGTGCACACACCTTTGTATACCAACTTGCTGGCACAATTAGGAGTGCTGCTGGGAACGCCACACTTCTGGTGGTGGAGTTAAATGCAAGGAATTCAAGTAGATTTTAACAAGATATTGGCAGCTAGGAGTGTTTTGATGCACAGAGTAATCCAAAACTTCCATTGGTATTGGTGCTGCAGGTATGGTTATAAAAATTACAATTATACAGATCATGTTCTAAATTAGACTGTTAGTCTCCTACCACTGCAGCAACCACATAACAGCTCAATTGCATCCTAGTACATATCCATAAAACTAAGTTTTCCCAAGGTAACTTTTGCCCCTTAAACAGAAAATTCCTGTTTTCAATTTACTGCTGAATAAGCCTAACTGAATTACCTTTGAGTTTTGCCATTTATTTCAGAAAGACTGAAAACCTCTGAGCAATAGATCTTCATGCCCTCAACAATCCAGAAACTACCACCAGAACACGGAACTGTGTCTTGAATCAATTATATCACTTAAAAAGCTTGCCAAGACAACAGAAAAGATAAGGAATAGTATAAAATAATTTAGCAACATGTGGAGACATAAGACTGAAGGAATGTTGAAGGTACTGCAAAAAGATAATAATCTCAAAATAGGCAAACAAATAAACCCGATGGAATGGTTGATAAATACAGACTGAGGTTCTCATTTTACATATCCCCAAGGGAGCACAGCTCAAGAAGTAGGAAAATTTCAATTTTGTTCACATCTCACCTGTAAACAGCTCGTCCAGCCTCGACCTCCATCCAGTCCAAGGCGAAGTCAATTTGCCTGACAAAGGGGGACATTCTCTTCACAACAGTGTGGGCCACCCCCAGCACCACACTGGGCTGCTCCCGCATAATCCTGAGGAAAAACCAAAGTGTTATTGAACCACCTCCCTACAACAGGAATAGCTGCCCACAGGCACCACATCCCAGTGCAGCTGGGCACTGATTCCCAGGCCACACCCCACTCCTGCCACCACCACTCTCACCAGGGACTCTCTGACAAAACATGGGGCTGCCCAGCTTCCAACCCAGCCCAAATTAAACAGCACTCAGAGCTGGCACTGTCCTAGAAGCAGGATGCCAGTCCTGCTGTCTGGCCTAATTCCCTTCTTCCAGTGCAGCAGGATGGACAGGAGCCATGTGAGCTCTTGTGTATGAGCCACCCTCCTCATTTCCCCCTCACAAAGGTCTCTCATGGCTCAGGAAAATGTTCATCCTGTCCTCAGGATCTTCCTTCCCTGCTGTTCTGCTCATCTCAGTCTCTTGCTCGTGCTCAGTTTCCCCCACATATCACACCAGAATCTTTTTATATGTAAAGTCTGATGTGCTTAAAAAGAAAACACCTGCTCTGCATTTCAAATATTCCCTTTTCCCTCTTGCAAAGACCACAAAGAGCTGAAATATCTTCTAATAAAGCTCCCAATCTTCACACTGAATGTTTTTAGTCATGTTTAAAAGCCTCTAATAATAAAGACACAATGTAATTCACTATGTTCCTCAAACTGAAAAGCTGAGAAGGTCCTGCCAGGACAACCTCAAACTCCACACTGACTGTGAGGCCTAGCAAAAAATCACTCTCACAGACACCTGGGAATTGCTCAAGAATGTCTAATTTCTCCTTCTTTTTAGACTGAAGATTACTTCACCCTGTCACTGTGGGAGTGAGCACTCAAATACCCCCTGAAGCACTCCCAGGGGTGAATGGATCACACACATGTCAGGTTGTTCTACCTGTTAGAGCAGCTTGCCTTTCCTGCTCCTGTGCAGCATCAAGGGCAGACTACTAAAAAATAGTTATTTCACAAAAGATAAATAACTGAAGAAGTAGATTCGTGTCTGCAGCCCCAGCATGCGAAGTGCACACAGAAAGGGGAGAGAGCTGCATGAAACCTGCTCATGGACAAGNAGCTCTCACCCACAGCACCCCCAGGTCCCTCTCCCAGGGCTGCTCCAGCTGCTCAGCCCAGCCTGGATTGATCCTGGGGGTTCTCCTGACCCAGGCCCAGCTCCAGCACTCGGCCTGGTTGGAACCTCTTGGCATTCCTTGTTAAGTTTTCTGCATCCATGCTCCCTTCACAAGGAAGGTGCCAGATTGGTAAGAAAATCTCCTTAAGAGACCCTGTTATGAGGGAGCTCTCTCTGAGCACAAATCATGTCAGCTTTGTATCTAACCTCACCCCTCAATAACAGAGGAAGAGAGAACGGTATGGAAGGAGTACTGTCACTCTTTGTTCCCTAACTGGATCACAGCTCTTGTGGGCCACTGTCACCTGGCAGAATCAGAGAAAGCCCAAGCAGAGATCCACAATCCAAGACTATGACAACAAAAGCAGACTCACCAGGAGCTCTGCACTGCCTGGATGTGGCACAGAAACTCCCCTGAAGTCTTTACAACATCAGGACTCTCCTTCATTAGTGCCAGTGCTGCAGCAAGAGCCCCAGAGCTGCCAGGGACTGTGGGACAGTGCAGCACACAGGGAGCTTTCCATGGATACTGCTCTCCTCACCCAGAGCTCCAATTACTACTTTTGCAATAATGAAGCCTAAAATTTCAGTCAAAGGCCCTGAAATTGAAAGAGCAGAGATTCACAGGCACATATCCCTATTTCATGTTGAACTCACCCCACCCATACGCCTGCACTTGAATGTCTACAAGGTAAATTAAACTGAACACTAGCTCTTACATTTAGAACGCTTAAAAATCCAGCCAGCAAACACCAGTATCAAAAAGCACGACAGCTCTTCTCTCCTGACCCTCTTCTCTTGCCCTGATTTTTCCATGCCATCCCACCATCCTGACCAAGATACCAACAGACACATGGAAAACACCCAGCCCTATCCCCCTTCTCAGCAGATTCAAAAGTTAAATAAAGCCCCTAAAAAATCCTGGATGGTTTAGCTCATTGATTTTACTCCACTTGCTTATTTAGCCCTCAAAGTCTCTTCCCACACAGGCTGTCTGCTGTCGTCAATAAAAGCCATTTACTCTTTTCCTCCCTCATAATATGTATCTTAATACTTAATGCATTCAAAATGCAAACTAACAGGCTTCTTTTATTTCCACCTAGAGTTCTCTCATGTCCCTCAGTTCTGTTTGGCACAAGCCTGGTACTGGGAAAATTAAAATCCAAAGCTCTGTACTACAGAGGTTTCTGAAGGGACTTTGAAGATTCTTTACTAGAAAGCTCACCAACTATACCAATAAAGGCTAAGTAGTTTCTGTGAAAGTCTGGAGCTTCTGCAGATATTCTTGGGATGTGGCTGCGATGGGATTTTCAGCTTAGCTGGCAAGACCAAATAAAAATCAAAGCTTTCCTGCTTCTCTGGCAAGTGCCTATGATTAAGCCTCCAAACTGCGAAATTTACAGAAGCAGAAAATGTGAAAAAGCCACTGGTAGCACAGATCCTGAATTTATTCCCTCAGGAGATCCTGGTGACAACTTGATTCCCGTTTTCCAGGAGCTGCCGCGGGGGCACCGCACGCCGACAGCGGCAGCTCCCGAAGCGCTGCAGGCACATCCCACGGAATTACCCCTGGATTCACCACACCACCAGCTTCTGCCACCCCTGGACTTGTACTCTGCATCCACAGCCAGCCATTTATTCATGGCAGCACCACAAAAAAGGCTCCTGCCCTGAAGTTTCAGTGGGAAGGATTTAATCCAAGACCCAACACTCAATTCTCCACCCCAGGCTCCTTCCATGACTGTGCTCTTTGCCTCATGACAACCACTGACCATGTGCTTTCTGCTTCACCCTCTCATTAATTATTGAGAAAAAACACTTAGAGTGTTCCAGCACAGCAGAGAGGAAAAGAGAAAACACATGTGACAGGAAAAGAAGAATGAAATTTTGGAGAATAACAGGAGTTCTTGTCAAATTTCACCTAGTCTGTAAACTAAGATAAAAATTAACAAATTAAGACAAAACAAATTCCTCTGAGATTCCAGGCAAAGAAAGCTGAACATTGTGGAACTATGAACACAGAATTTACATAAAAATGGGAAACAGAACTACATCCTATTTTATTAACAAGTTTATTTTCTCATGGAGTTCAAAGCAAAAATGAACCAACAGAAGAAACCTGATGCTTTTCAAAGCCTTTCTCCAATGTCACTTTTAAATATGGGCCCAGGAGTCAGAAGTGCCAAAAAGCCTGGGCTTTAGGACAAATTGTAAAGATGAAATGCTAGAATATCACAGAGCTTGTAAAATGGAGAGAACAGATAATAGACTTTAAAGGAGAAAAAGAAAGATTTGAATGATTAGGTGATACATTGATGAGTCTTGATCCCTGACTGGTAAGGGGTTAATGGAAGCAGAAAGGTAAACTGGAATTAACAGAAGGTAATTCAGTTCGTGAGAGAGAAGAGAAATCTCAGGAAAATGAGCTTCAGTAAATGAGAGATAATCCAGCCCTGAGTAACAAAAAAAAACAAGGGAAAAAAAGGAGAAGGTGGAATCTGCCTGGCTGGCTGAGACAACATAATGAAATTTGAAGCCAGAAACAAGTAGGAAAACAACAGCAGGAAAAGACAGAGAGAAAAGGTGGCCATTTAGAAGAAATAGCCTGGTACCACACAGAATAGCACAAGTGGGAAGCATCTCTCAGAAATTAGGCCAAAGAGATGACAACCACCTCAGAGCCTGGGAAAAACACAGCTCATCAACAAGCACCTGCTGAGCACAGCATGTCCAGCTCCACAGCCATGCAGCCTCCTGCCTGGGGTGGGAAAACCAAAATCCCACAGTAAGGATTCTGGGGTACAGTTGATCAGGCATATAAACAACTACAATTATTTAGAAAGCAGGAAGTTATGCAGAGATGGACATCACAGAGGCCTACAAGAGACAACAACCCCCCAGAAGTTCTCCATGTAACTCAGGACTCATGGCACATTCCAGAAGCTGGAAAAGGAGATTATGAAAGGAAATTGTGCATCAGACACAAATTATGAGAGTGAACTAATTCTAACTCTGAACTACAAGATCACAGAATAAATCAAGGGCATTAATCATTATTACTGACAACAAGGCTAACCACAGTCATCATATTGGATTTTTAATTACCTATATTCCCCTTTAAGCATTAAGTCCCAAGTCAGGTGCTACTTCCAAGGTCCAGGAAGGAACCTGTCTTGCACAGGGGAATTATTCTTTAACCTGTTCTATTAGTGAGCATTAAAACCCCACAGTAACACCCAGAACAATCACTCATAACACACCCAACTCTCTGGCTCTGTCTGGGAACAGAGCTAGGGAGGTTTTCCAGCAAAAAGGAGTAATTAATCCAAGACAAAGGGCCTGGCAAAGCAGCAATTAACCCAGCAAAGTGTAGGCTCTGGACAGACTTTTTTATTTGGATTATGAAGTGTATGAAACTTTGGCCATAATTCCCACCCCAGTGGGTTAAGTGCTCTACAGGCCTTGAACAAACATGTCACCATTTAATATTGCCATGTTCCCTGAATTGCTTCTTGCTGGAGTTAAACCACCTGATAGAGGGACCACAGCTCATCCACACACCTAAACCCACCCCATAAAAACATGGCTTGCTGTGGGATGCACCTGCAGCAGCACAGACATCCAACACTTGGATTTAAAATCATGGAATCATTACAGTTGGAAAAGATGTCCAAGATCATCAAGTCCAAGCTTTAACTGAATACCCCCAGGCCCACTAAACCACATCACAAAGTACCACATCTTAGGTGTTCACACCTTTTCTGAACATCTTCAGGGATAGTGACTCCACCACTGCCAGAGCAGCCTGTTCAAATGTCCAATCACCCTTCCAGTGAAGAAATTTTCCCAAAAATCCAACCTGAACCTCCTCTGGCCATTCCCTCTCCTCCTGTCCCTGTTCCCTGGGAGCAGAGCCCGACCCCCCCGGCTGTCCCCTCCTGGCAGGGAGTTGTGCAGAGCCACAAGGTCCCCCCTGAGCCTCCTTTTCTCCAGGCTGAGCCCCTTTCCCAGCTCCCTCAGCCTCTCCTGGGGCTCCAGCCCCTTCCCCAGCTCCATTCCCTTCCCTAGACATGCTCCAGCCCCTCAATGTCTTTCTTGCAGTGAGGGGCCCAAAATTAAACCCAGGAGCTGATGAGTGGCCCCCCACCAGCACAGGGAGATGGTCACTACCCTGCTCCTTTGCTCAAAAGAGTCATAAAAAAAATTCTAAAAAACACTTTAAAAACCCCAGATCCACGTATGTTTGAATAGCAGAACTCACTCATAGAAATGGGATTTGGAGATGGAGAGGAAGCTGCAGTCTCTGTTGGCCTTGATGGTGAAGATCAGTGGCTCCCCAGTGAGGACAGCGAGCTGGCCCACGAGCTCCCCTGGGTGGGTGATGAAGAGGCAGGTGTCCTCCTCAGAGTCAATCTTCCTCTGGTACACGTGGAGCATCCCCGAGACCACAAAGCAAACATTGACATCCTGGAGCAAATGGGGAAAAAAAAAAAAAAAAAGAATGCTCAGCAAAAATCCCCCCAAGATTTTAAAAGCAATTTTCCCAGTGACAGCACTATCACGACCAATCTGTCTCCCAGAAAGCTCCCCTATAGATTTGAACAATTGGGTGGTAAAATAAGACACAATAGTGAATTATTAAAAGGAGGTTATGAATATTTAAAACTAAGCAGGCACAATATTGAAAAATGCATTTCTCTTTGGATGGTTATGAAAAATGAAGGCTGCATCTTTGAGATATCAAGGAATAACAACAGAACTGGGAGAGGAGGAAACAATGGGGAATCACAGCTCCAGGATGGGGGGCATGGCAGGTCAGCAGAGCACAACCCAGCAGTGGATCTGGAGCTGTCCATCATCAGCTTTGTTTAAGCTCCTCTATTTACATAGGATTATTATAAATGAAGCCTGTTATATCCTAAACACACTTTGCTATAAAGGAATAATGCTGGATTGGTTTTGTGTGAGGGCTTTACTGCAACTGAGTGGCATCATAAAAGCCCAAAGTGCAGGGTGTGAGAAAAGGCTTCCCAGTCCCTACAGCTCCTGAGGAAGGATGAAGGTGGGACACTCCACACCTTCCCATGAGGTCCCTCAGAGCTGACAACACCCAGGCACCACAGTCCCACTCTGGCTCTGGCTGCAGCACCAGTCCTGTGTGCAGGAAGGCCCTGAGCTGGGGGTGTTTCATCTGCAGAAGAGATGGCTTGGGAGGGGGACAGGTGGGAATGTTTTATATGCCATCAATGTGTACAAACACCTCCTGGAGGGGCACAGACTGACCCAGACTCACCTGATCTCCCTGCCTGGACAGCACAGTGCCAGCAGTGACCTGGTGCAGCGTCACTTTGCCGTTCAGCAATGCAGGATTCTGGAGAAGAAAGGGGTGGGAGGTACAATTTACTGCTCTGTGCACAGGTAAAGATCCCAGAATGTGAGGAAGCACCCAAATAAAGCAAGTAAAAATAACAGTTCTATGTTACAAGTACTTGAATCTCTTTAAAATATGGCACCTATTTTTATATTTCTCCACCCACTCGACATTTCTCCCAGAAGAGAAAAAAAGGTATGATCCATTTTAACTGATCACACTTGGACTCTTAAGGATTTTCTATTTATCAGTCTTTCCCCCAAACTCTTTTAAGGGCCTATAATGAAAAGAGATCTGTATCAACTGGCAAGAAAACCATGAAACATGAAGTTACTTTCAAAGGAAGGTGAAACTAGAGGAGACTCTCTACATCATGGAGTAACTGGACAAGTAATCCAGCACTGGATTTGTCCCAGCCCAGCCCTGGGCACACAGCTCAGCTGTGCTGTACCTGCAGAGCAGATTTTCATACACACTGTACAACAAAAGCTTCCCCAAGCTCATGAAATCCTGTACTCAGCCAGAGAAAAGTGGGAATTTCCCTCCCAACTGAAAAGCACATGGGAGGAAAGGGTCTTCCCAAAAGCCACCCTCAGTTTGGACCCCAATCCCTTGCAATGTCAAGGAGATGAGCTAGCTGAGCCTAAAAATTCCTTTGATCCAAACATTGCTTTCCCCCCCCATAACCCTGAGTGCATAACTGACAACCAAACAGGCATGAAAAGATTTTTCTTTCCACCCCAAAGAACTGCCCACACCATTTGGAGTCCTGTGTGCAGTCAGGATCACACCTGATGCTTCAGGCCACCTTTGCTTTGGTGTAACTTTCACTCAAACCAGCAAATCACAGAGTCACAGACTGGTTTGGTTTCAAAGGGACCTTAAAGCTCATCCAGTCCAGGCAGGGACACCTTCCACTGTCCCAGGCTGCTCCAAGCCCTGTCCAGCCTGGCCTTGGACACTTCCAGGGATCCAGGGCAGTCACAGCTTCTGTGAGCACCCTGTGCCAGGGTCTCATCACACTTCAAATAAATAATTTCTTCCTAATATTTAATGTCAGCCTGCCCTCCTTCAGCTTAAGGCCATTCCTCCTTATCCTGTCACTCCATGCCCACAGTCCCTCTCCAACCTTCTTATAAATCTTCAGAAATTCAACATTTATCACCACCCCTGAACGGGCTGGGGCAGAAAAGAAAGCTCAGTTATGAGTTCCCAGGTTAGGCTGAACAGAGGCAGCACAGTCCTGGCTCTCACAGCTTCCCTGGGTATTTGGCTGTGCCCAGGCTCTGCCTCAGAGGCAGAAGCACTAAAAGCTGCACTCACAGGAAGAACCAACTAAGTAAAAGAGCAGAGCAGAATGTGACCCCAGTCATCAACTCCATTCCAGCAGGAAACCAGCACAGCAGAGATGTAAACACTCCACCAGTGTAATTGTTCTGCCACGCTGGAATTTTTCTATTTTGGGTTGAAAAGAAATAGTGCAAGTGAAATAATCACAATTATTCTTTACACCTACTGCTGATAAAAAGAACATATTTTCATCAAAAATAGTTTTATTAAAGCCAATCTCTTCACGGGAACATATCCAATGCAGAGAACCTGACAAACACCTGTCAAAATATTTCAGTTCAGCAATAGCAACTCAACTAATTTCTATAATGTTTCTTCTATATTTAGACATTTATGGTTGTATAGTATTATCTATTCTTAAAGCCAAAGTTGTAACTCTGAAAGTACCTCTCAGCAGGGGAATTCAGGCTCCTCCATGAGCTCTACTTATCAAGAGCATTTTCAGGCTGCATCAGCTCAAAAAAAAAAATTACTGCCAAGATTTTCTTCATGTCTAAGACTACTTAAGTATTGGGATAGATTGTAGACAGAGCTGTGAAAGCCTCGGCATTGGAGATCTTTAAGAACAGCTTAGCCAAAAACCTGCCAGAAATGACTTAGCAATATCTGATTCTGCCTCAGGCATGGAAGGGACTGAGTGACCTCCAAGCAGACCTTGGTATCCTCCTCTGCTGTGCTATCACTGCCCCATTAAGCAATAAAAGAGCTGACAAATTAAATCCATCCTCTCTCTCTCTCAAATGGGTGAGACCAGCAAACCCAAATCCAGCACTGCACAGTTACAGGGTTTAGGCTAAAAACCTGCACTGATCCCCCCAGCCATGAGCTTTTAGGGAAAAGAAGTCATTACCCCAAAAAGCTCAATTTCCCAGCAAGTTTCTGTCTTTGCAGGACTGTAGCAAATGATTGCAGCAGGAAACTCAATAAATTTGGTTACAATAGCAAATATAAGAAGCAACAGAGGTTACTTCTGGGTAACAAGTTAGCAGGTGTTCATGGTACAGAAGTGAAAGCATAAACCAGCTATAAACAATTTAAATAAAGCAATAAATAACTGGGAAAAATCATGTTTTTGTTGAAGGAAATTCCCTTGTAACTCACAAAGAAGAGATGCCCTGCAACACTGCTTAACCCTCCCCATTGTAACTGCAGATAAAGCTGAAAACACACAAACACTGTATGACATTGAAAACCATTCCTGACAGAGAACCAAGGAATTCAAGTTACTTAAAACAAAAGAAAAAAAAAGAAAATTTTAATTCTGAAGTTAGATACCTAAAGGCTATTTGAAATAATGCCTCTCTCCTAGAGACATTTACCCTCTCTCTGTCACATGAAAAAAAAAAACAACCAAACAACCAAAAAAACCCCAAACCTACCATCTGTCATCAAAACATTCAATTTTATTCACTCTGATGGGCTGTTCTGAAACATGACAACTTAAAATGCTTCCATCTAACTAAGAAAGATCTCATTTTTTTAAGAGACCTTACAAGAATTCATTTTCTTTCATGTAAGCAGCATTGAACACAAATATTTTGTACACAGTAAAATTCTTCTTGCATTGCCTGTAAAAGAATCAACTTTTGTTATTCCTATGTGGAAAAAAAAATTGAGCTTTCAGCGACATTTCTGGCATTTGGCCACATCCCACCAGATTGTAATCTTCTTGTGAAAAACTAAGGTGCTTGAAAATCCTACCTTATTTCACCATTATTTAGATCTTCATATTACAAACTCTGCCTATTAGGCGCTGCATTTTAAGTACACTGTTGAAATCAACTTTATCTCTAAACTGCTACTTGGTAATTACTAAGAAATTTATTCTAGACTAAAAGAAAAGTGCTGTAATCAGGAGCTTCAGTAATCTTGGAATTTTTGCTTATGATCTGATAGTTGGATCAAGAACAGAATATATGAAGTCCTACTTTACTCCTTTTGCAACAAGAATTTATTCTAAAATAGTCTGTAGCCTTTCATGAGGATATAAATGCCTGAAAAAACCTGAAAATTAGCATAATGAGACAGGTAAGGCTCCTGCAGACTAAGAGGCCTCAGATCAGTGATGACGTGGAACAGGCACCTCGAGCCTCACAACTGGGAGCTGAAAGACCCTGACAGGGATTTTGAAGCTGCAAGGGGAATAATTTTGGAAGTCGGGAGGGAATGCTAAAATCTAGAAGTAAAATCTTCTAAGTTCTAGCAATTGTGGTTTGGTGACAGCTCTGAAGGCAGGGAGGAGGTGCAGCAGCTGTGCCCAGCCCCTGGCAGCAGCAGCAGACTGGAATTATTGCAGAGCAGGCTGGAACAAACCAAGGATGTCTGTGCCTGACTGAGACCAATGCAGAGCTTTCCCAAATTGTCTGATTATCCACATGAACAGACACACCTCTGTAATGAAATGCAGCTGGAATGACTGGAGTGATGAAAACAATCATTTTCAATCCTTCTTTCAACACCAAGGGGGGGCTCAGCAGGGGCTGAGCTCAGCAGGGATCAGGCACAGCCCCTGCCATGGGCACAGGACCCAGCTGGGAGATGCTGCCAGTGCTCCTCGGCAAGTACAGGGACACAATTCCAAACCCAAACAACTCCCTTGGATGCAGTGCCACCAGAATTCACGGATTCAGCAATCACCTGAACCTTTAGACAGCTTCCCACACTCAGTGACAGCACAGAATGAGGTGGCAGGAACTGCACATGTGCTGCTTGCAGGGCTAGCTCTGCACACAGAGAGGGAACAGTCATGCACTGCATTCAACCCTGGTCTGTTGAAATGGCAGAATAATTCCAATTTATTTCAACCCTTCTAATGACTTCAACAGGCTGTTGATTAAAACATCCAGCCCACCTCCAGCACACTGAGGAGACAAACCCACTTTTCGGTTCCTGGCAGAATGAAATGAAAAGCAGAAGCAAAGCCAGTTCCCCTTGCAATAACTCACATCAAGTTTCATCAAAGCTGAGAGGTCTTTCTTTGCTGCTTCCACAATGGCATCAACGTGTTTGCTGTTACAGGAGTCCTGCACAGCACTGTAATGGAAAACTGCTGAAGGAGTTTCTGTCACTGTCACAGTCTTCTTCAATATCGACTGCAAAGAGAAGAAACACATCAAGGATCAGTTTAACATCAAAATTGGCACCTACCTGGCCAAAATTTGCCTTTATCGTCTGTGTTCTCTACCCACCACAACTGGTGGTCTGCAAAAAAAAAGAAATCTACGTTTCCAAAAAAGCAACAGCTTCCTAATTTCATTATCTCTGTATTTTTCTGCACAGCCTGACACTCACATCAAACAAAGTTACTCATCACAGCTTGTGAAAGGGAAGGAATAAGAGACTTCAGAAACTGGGCTGTTGCCAGCTTGATGGAACTAAAACTTTATCAACCCTGTACACAAAGATGGAGGAAAAGATAAAATGTCTGTCAAGGTCACAGTGAGCAACAGTTTCATTCCAGATTTTAAGTTGCATTTTTATAATTCAAGAGTGTTTTTGTGCTCTTGACTTCAGATCAGTATTTGTAAAAAGCAGAACACAAAAATAAAGAGATTTATAAATAATGACTGGAAGCCTACAGCTGATACAAGTTTTTAATTCCTTACTGTAAAGTACCTCTCAAAAATAAAGCATGGTCTGACAAATCCAAATAATCCATTTCATGAGTCAGGGGAAGAAAATACATAAAAACTTGCAGCAGTGGTTTCCCATTGCTCACCAAGGGAATCTCCACAGAATTTCAAGATGTGCAATAAAATGACTTGACAGCCACTAAAATTTACTGAAATACCTGTAAGTTAAAAAAAAAAATAATACAAAAACACTCAAGGCCATGTTGGATGGTGTAGAGAAGGTGTCCCTGGCCACAGCAGGGTGATTGGCCCAGCTGGGCTTCAAAGGTCCTGTCACCGACATTTTGTGGGTCCCTGGGTGAAAAACCTGCAAAGGCTCTTCTTCCCAGGGAGAAGCACATTCTCAGCACAGAGTTTCTGTAAACAATCTCTGAGCTGTGTTCTGTCCAAGGACATTGTCCCTCTGGCCTGGCTGTGGGAGGCAGCTGGTGCTGGTTATCAGTTCTCACTTTTTAGTATCACACGGACAGGAGAGGGAGAGAAGTATTCTGCCACAGGCAGAGTCACAGCATTCTAGGATTCTTGTACAGGGCAGCAAGAAGAAACCATGTGAGCTCTGTACATGGGCACAACATAGCCCAAGCCTCTGAACTTTGGAGTCATTGTTAATAAAGTATATTTAGCCTTCTGATATATGGAGTCAAAGAATCCCATTTCATCGTGTCAGTCATTCACAACAAGGTCCCTTCCAACCCAAACCTTTTGGGGATTCTGTAAATCCAAACATCCCAGCTCGTACAGAGCTGCAAGGGCAGTGTTTCAAGGGCAGGAAGAAAATACTGATATGACTGCAAGCAGGATGAAGTCAGGAGGGGCAGGGCAGGAAGCAGGCTGGGCTCCCAGGGAGGAGCAGACCCACCTTGGCCATGGCGGGGCTGCCGGCGGCGTCCTCGGGGGCCAGCTGCACCCTGGCCCTCTCATAGGCCATGTCCATGTCGGATTTGGCACCGCTGGAATTGTCTGCAAGCAACACAAAATCCTGGTCTGAGCACCTCCTGTTCTGCAGTTTCTCAGAAACAGCAGCTAGCACACCAAGTGGAGCAACTTTAGCAAGTGGCACCTTCACGTTCCTGTTATTTCCCAGTTCCTTTTGACCTTTAAATCTTCCCATCTGAACTCGGGTGTGCAACACATCCCAGAATTCCCACATCCACTCTTGTACAGAGTACAGGCATCATTTGAAGGTTTGTGTGGGGCTTCTTGTCCGCTGAGAATTGGCAGAGCACTGGAGAGAGGGAACTCCTGATAACTTAAAACTTTTGAGGTGTTTTTTATGGCTTTCTGCAAAACTGCCTGAGGTGATGCTGCTGATGGTTCATGTCCACTGCTGCATCTTATTTTCCATACACTACAAATCCTTGAAATTCTTCATAGGATTAACATTAAGTTTCAGGGCCAATTTCCTCATTTGTGAGAGCAGCTCACCCACCCTCTGAGCTGATCTATTGCTCCTTCTAGATGATGATGGGTTTGGACAAAAGGTGGAATCTGCTGAAGAAATCTTATTTCTTTTAAAAGCCTTTTTGGAAAAATTATTTTCTATTCAGTTCCACATCCTTTGAAGTCACAGTGCCCAGGATGCCCTTTATCCATCCAGGTTACCTTTTATCCCCTAGAACCAGGCTCTGCTCAAGGGGAGGGACAAGGAAGAATATCAGACTATTATTGTAATAATAATAATAATAATAATAATAATAATAATAATAATAATAATAATAATAGCCAGGAAGAGGCAAATCCACCAAAATTTCCTCACTATTTTCAGGAACTTATTAACATTTTCTTCACCAAACTGAAGAAATTTTTTGCACCCAATAAATTGCCATTTCATAGGGAGAAAATTATGATCAGCAACTTCTACAAGTCTCTCCATACAAAGCATTTTGCCTCCAATAATCTCAAATCTTTTCTACAACTTCTCCGTGTTGTGGTGCTGAAAGTTACATAAGAAATTCCCTTACAGTTCTCACTTATTTAATTCATGAATTTGAAGTCAATACAACTTCTATTACTCACTTCCCAATTTTAACACATCTTAATTACATTAGGTCCCTGGCTGACCCATCCACCTTCCAGGAACTCCTGAGCTAATCAATAATGAAAACATAACTGGGAAACTCTTCCTATTTGAAAACCTTGAACAGGATTCCCACAACCTGAAGATTTACAGATGAATTTAAGACTCATGCAGAAATTGAAATTTCCTTTAACAAATAAATCTATAATAATTTCAACCTTATTTCTATGCCTAATATATCTGCAAAAGAGACTATTCAAAAAAGTTTACATTTTCTTCCTTATACCTTTTACTTTCAGTCACTACATTGTTCTTACACTTTTGCTTTTAGAAATACAAATTGCTGCTCAGGAATAAGCTGGGCCCTTTGGAAAAGCAATTGTGTTTCCTGAGTGGTAAATTCTGTCACCTAATAAATTGAAATTTTTAATTCTGAATTCTTTCCCCACCTGTGCCTCCCAAGAGACACACACCTGAATTTGCCCAGGATTGCCCCAAGCTTTGGGAAGTTGGCTTTTGGAACCAAAATTTACACTGTTGTCATCTATGATCATATGACAATACCACCCTACCATTGAAATTTAATTTCAAAACAGTTTTTATTTCTGAAGGGGCTTGACTTCTATCTCCCACCCCAGCTAGGCCAAAGGAAGAATCCCACTGCCACAAATATTCAGATCTCCCTCAGAGTACTCTTTCCATGTCATCTTGAGGAAATGGCCTTGAGTTCTGCCAGGGGAGGTTTAGATCAGATATTAGGAAAAATCTTTTCATGGAAAGGGTTGTAAAATACTGGCACAGGCTGCCTAGGGCAGGGGTGGGGTCACCACCCCTGGAAGTGTTCAGAGGACATGTGGGTGTGACACTTGAGGACATGGTTTAGTGGTGAACATGGGGTGGTGCTGGCCTGACAGTTGGACTTGAAGATCATAAAGGTCTTTTCCAACCTTAACCGTAATTCTGTGATCTACAAATATAAACAAATCTTTGCACATGGCAAACTTGCCACTGGGATCATAATAAAGTCATTTAATGATCAGCCTCCAAACAAGAAACCCAGCAAGTTGACCCAAAGTTGATTGTCATCAGAACTTACAAGCCATAAGATAAAAAATAAATAGTAATTATGTTGATGCTATTAACTAAATTTCCTGCACACTGCAGCATTAAAGACCCTAAATCAGCTATAAACAATAAACTGGGATAGTAGAAAGAGCAGCTCCATATGAGCTCATCTGACTCCCTGTCAATCTCCCTGCCCCCCAAATCCCAGGGTCAGCCAAACTCCTGAGCCCAACACACCAAGTGCATTTTCAATCTGAACACTCAGGTTCAACCCAAACACTGATTTTGGCCCCGCAGGCAGGGAAAGCCTCTCCTACCCAGCCCTGCACCTTAAAAACCCGGGGAGAGGAGAACAAGGAGGCACCCTAAGAATGAAAGCTGCTGTCTGCTCGACTGCTGTTGAGAGCAGGAGCCTTGCCCTGGGCCGTGGTGCCCACACAGGGATCCATGGACCTGCTGCTGCTCCAGCAGGAGTGCACAGGATGAGCTGCACTGAGCCAGGAGTGCAGGAGGAGGTGGGGAAGGAGAGGGATGGATCCTGTGTGGGGAACTCTCCTGGATTGTAAGATAAGCTTTTGTTCTATTTGCCATCTCTTAAAGGTGGAGCTGTTATCTTCTGTGGGTTGTGGAAAAGATAAGAAAATTGCCCAATTAATCTCTCCCTCCGGAGAGATATCTTCTGTTAATGGGCCATTGAACCTCACTGCAGGACTGAAAATTCCATCATCCCATTGTGAGATGCTCTGCCCAGGGGGAGGAGCCAAGCTTCCTACCTGCATATAACAGAGTTTTTGGAACACCAGAGCAGCAGGTTCTCTGAGAGGAGCAGCCTGTTCTCCACTGGATTCCCAGAGGAAGACCAGGCCCATCTACTCTATCACCAGATCTTCAGAGAACTCTCCACCTTTCTACAGGATCACTGCTTCAGCAGAACTTCATCTGCCACTCCAGGAGGAGCAGCCACCATCCAGCTGGACTGGTCCCAACACCCTGACTCCTCAGGGTGTCAGGTTTCTGACTCTGTCAGTGGTTTTGTTTGTCCTAATCTCATTTGTATTTTTCAGCTTTTCCTAGTAAAGAACTGTTATTCCTATCCCCATATCCTTGCCTGAGAGCCTTTTAATTTCAAAATTGTGGTAATTTGGAGGGAGGGGGTTTATCTTTTCCATTTCAAGGGAGGCTCTTGCCTTCCTTAGCAGACTCCTGTCTTTTCAAACCAAGACAGGAACACATGGTGCCCCACACGCTGCTGGGATGGGCATGGAAGGCACTGCACAAACAATGGACACTGCCACAGTCCCTGGCAGCATTCCCAATCTCTCCCCTGCCACGTTCAGCCAGTCCCACATGCGCCGCACATCAGGGCTTTGGGGGAACAGCAGCTTCTCCAGCTCTTCAGGGAAAAAAACACCAAAACAATAAAAGACAACTGCTGTTTAACCTTAAAAACAGAGTTAGGAAGACTTGTTTCTGGGGACAATGAAGAGGTGAAGTTGTTACATCCAAAAGGCCCTGCTGTTTTATTTCTGCTTTCTAATTCCTCTGTCCCCCAGCCCAGATGCTTCAATGAATTAATTCTATCCATCTTTCTCCACACGAAGTTAGTACACTTATAAAGCAGAGTGGCCTGAGCTGGCAGAATCCCATTCCCTCATCTGCTATGCTTCGAGTTAGATAACTACACAAAAAACCAGAAGAACAGATTACAGCCAGCCCCAGGAGCAGCTGAGGCAGAAGTGTTTTCTCCCAAAGCAATTTTTAGCAGTGTTTATTAATTCTAACAACAAGCAAATCAAGGAGATGTTGACATAACAGCACTTGTATGACTCTTAACAGTTTTCTCCTCTCTGAATTAATAATAAACATGATCAATATTCCATGGAGTCTGAACACACAGTAAGCAGTGGAATAGAATCTGAAGCAAGATCTTGGATCTTTTCATTACAGACATCAAGACACTTTCTGTGCAAGCTAAACAGTGAGAAGAAATCAGCTCTGTTAACTGAGGCAAATCATAATTACCCAATTAGATATGCTCCTTCTGTCAGTAAAAATTAATTTTCTCTATCTGCTAAGCTCTGTGTACCCTGGCATAACTTTTATGACACCTAAAAGGAGAAAGGAAGGACAAATGGACATATCCAGTGAGAAGTTTGCAGGGATCCTTCCATACTAAAGCTCCTAAGAGCACACAAAGACTGTCCCTGAGAATGTGACAGGGCTGCACAGGCAGAGCTCCCTGAACTGCCTCATTTACCTGGGGAAGGGGCTGTGCTCAGGGCAAGGATTAATTCATTTACCGAATTTACTGAATCAAGTCTGCTGGTGCATTTTATAATTCCTAGTGTAAAACCTCACACACATGAAAATCAAGCCAAGTCTTGAGTGGGTCAGTCAGTATTTTCTCTTAATTTGTCTCCCTGGCTTAAGAAAGATGATCTACTTACCCCAGCCAAAATCCTATTTCTCCATCACATCCACCCCTCTGAGCAGTAACACGGAAACCATGAAAAATCTAAGTGGGACCCTTTACACTTGGCCAGCAGGAACTGAACAGGAAACAAATCAGCCCTCCAGTGTTAAAATTGAAGGAACTCCCCATTGCTCTCCTCTGTGCACACCAGGAACTTCATGTGGCAGCAACAAGTGACACAAACCTGACCTTGGGGAAAGCTCTCAGGGCTCCCTCAGCCTGGCTCCCTCCTACTTCTTGTCTCCAAGCTCTTCAACCCCTCATAGTATGTTCCTTTCTCCTAAGTCACTTAATAGCCAAGGTGAGCAATAAAAGCATCTTCTAAAGTTCCCAGGGCACCTTTATTCCACTGATTAAACGTTTCTCTGTTAACCGTACCTGAGCATGAGCTTGGAATTCCCTCACAGTAGTTAATTTATTACTCACCTACCAGAGACAGATGCCTGTGTTCTGTGATTCCCACAAGAACTCCAGTTTCTCCACCTTGGAACACAAAGCTGCCCTAAACACCAGGCCCAGAGGAAAATGTCTACAGTGGAGTAACTAAAGTTCCCCAGAATGATACTGCAGCATCAAACCAGCTCAGCCTCATAAATGTCTCCTCAGAGCATCCCATGATCCATCACCTTTATTACCCACTCTAAAGAACATTCCTCTAAAAGCAGCAAAGCCACGTAATGTGCTTTTTGGACAATCAGCCAAGCAAGAAACATGTGTCATCTTTTATCTGAAAGATGATGGCCTATCATCACAATTCAGTTTGTTTCAGTAATATCAATTAATAAAGCTCTTCATTTGCAGGTCTTGGTAGCCAAATGATGTTCCCCATTGCTGATAATGACAGCAAGGGAATGTTCTCTGGGATAATAGTCCATTTGTAACTAAATAATTTTTTGACCAATGAGTTAGGAAGCAGCACCACTGCAAGATGATTATCTACCATGAACAGGACTGCAAGATGATTATCCACCATAAACAGGAAAATTATCTAACCCAGCACTCCAGAGATCATGTGGTTTCCCCCATGATTAGATAAATTACATATTTCCCACAATTTTGCCAAGCACTACTTACTAGAAGCCTCTGTAGAGCCTGCATAGGGAGGTGATGAAAGGCTTCTTCTGAAAACATGCTCAGAGTTTTCTGCACCAGAAATCCTCAACATATCTGAAATGTAAAAACAAATGTTATAAACACAAGGTATCCCCTAATAAAGTAAGTTTCACTAACAATAAGAACCTTTAACTACCCACTGTTAAAGGCTGACCTAAAGATTTTGAAACACTGACATTAAATATTGTTTAAGCCTTTTTCCTGGTTTTGATTTAATGAATTTTTTCAATCTGCAGAAGCAAAATTCAACTCCATCTACTTTCCTGGCTTTATCTTCAGTACTGAGTCCTTAGGCTGAAAAGACACATATCCAGCAATTCTTCTGCTGCTGTCTACAGTGCTGAATTTTCCCAACTCCCTCTCTGCATTCAAAATGAGGAGTCACTTATTTTTCCCCTTTCCTTCATCCCTCAATATCATTAAGAACACGGTAATATTTCCCCATTGAAGCTAAGGACTATTCAAAGGCTTCAAACCTGAAATTAATTTAAGACAATCCTTAACTACTCTGGTAAAATAAAAATCCTCTGATCAATAGCAGTGATATCAACAGTGGATCAAATGTAGTGCAAGGACATGGGGGAATGGCCTCAAACTGAAGGAGGGCAGGGTTAGACTGGATTTGCAGAGGAAATTCTTTACTATTAAGGGCAGTGAGGCCCTGGCACAGGGTGCCCAGAGCAGCTGTGGCTGCCCCTGGATCCCTGGCAGTGCCCAAGCCAGGCTGGACAGGGCTTGGAGCAGCCTGGGACAGTGGGAGGTGTCCCTGCCCATGGCAGGGGTGGCACTGGATGAGCTTTGAGGTCCCTCCCAACCCAAACCAGTCTGGGATTCTGTGAGTAGTACAAAAATTAAAGAAGATTCCAGAGGACAGTTCCTCCATGTTTCCAGAAGCATTACCCATTTCCAGTGCTTCCCCAGACTTTTCAAACTTCTCTCCACGCTCCTCCTCGAAAGCACTGGCCACTTGTCTCCTGCCTGCCCTGCCGGCGCTGCCTCCAGCGGTGCTGCTGCTCACGGAGATCAGCGGGATGGCCTGGCCCTGCCGGGGCACGCGGGGACAAGCAAACATCAGCCACCCCTCACACGTGTTCCACACCCTGCAGCCTGCACAGACCCCCAGGGACCGCTCAGCTTGTGCTGGTCACTCCCACATCCCCAAGGGTGGCTTGCCCTGGGATCTGCAGTTCCCTCAGGGCATCCCAGCAGGGCCTGGGGACTCCCAGCTTGACACTTTGAGCATTCCCTGACCCTCTGCCACCACGGGTGCAGCACTGTCCCCACTGCTCCAGGCAGAGGTGACATCATTTGCAAACATCAGAACTGCTGAAGCACCGAGCAGAGCACACATCATCACACACACATCACCCTGGAATGATGCACTTGGGAAGTTTAAGCCTCCCCACCAATTCCCCAGGCATCAGCGTAGGCTGGGTTTTATGGGCTGGTTATACAAGTGCCTCAGTCCTCAAGCACTGTCATTATGAAATTAATATGTAGCATTTGCTTTATGACCTTCTGGAAGAAGGAAAACCTCTCTGTGCTCTGTCAGGAGAACAGAGGGCCTGCCTCCCAAACTTACACAGCTGAAGAGCTCCGTGGTCAGCCCCAGGTAGTTGTGCAAGGCCAGGAATGTCACCCTCTGCAGCCTCACCATGATGATCTGCAAACAGGGAATAAAGAAGCAATAGCAATGGATTTAGCATTCTCCCACACTCATTCTAGCATTTAGACACAATCATGCAACAGAGTACCTGAAAGCATTCTGTAAAATACAGACTGTACCCTAAGCTGAAATTCCTTTTTAGCAGCTGATAAATTGAGACAGAGACAGATTCAAATGATTTACCAATGACTTCATGATCATTGATGGCATGAGAGTCCAAAGTCTTACTCCCAAACACCAAATGCTTTTTGTTTTCTATAAACATCAATAGTAAAAGTGCCTTGAAATAGAAGTATTTGCATCCAATTTTCCTCCTCATTAAAAGAATTATTCCAGCTCTCCCCACAGAGAACCTGTCCCTCTGCCCCACAAGCACTCAAACCTAACACTGGAATCAGGGGCACCTTCCTCTGCCCTGCCAGCTAATTCCCACTCCTGAGCCATCCTCTCTTTTGAATCAACTCTCACAGAGCAAATTAATTTGGTGTTAATGATCTGTTCTCCTTCAACCAGCAGTATGAGGAGCTTCATGTCTTGCTCATAAATCATCCAGAGACCAGAACAGTTTGCAAGGACAAACAGATTTAGAAGTGATAGCAAAGCAAAAGGACAGCCCCGAGCGACTTGTGGGGTCACCCTGTGGCTGCTGCACCTGTGGGACAAGGCACCACCCCTGGAAATCCCTAATCCTGAGCCCTGCAGCACCTCCCACCTGCAGGAGATGCTCACTTGAGAGCTGTCTGAGCCCCTGCAAAGCAACAGAAGGTGAACACAACTGACACAAAGCACAGCTTTTCCCTCAGGTGCTGACAGAGGCTTCTAAAGTGAAAATTCACACATCAGTCTGAATTTTGTGACTCTTACAAAGCATCAGCCCTCACCAAACAGCTCCTGAGGGTCCAGCAGTCCTGTTTCAGGACATGTGACAGCTTGTTCATGACTCTCAGCCATTCTGGAGCCTTCCTGGTGCACCCCAAGCTGCAGAGCCCACGCCAGCACCTTTCTACTCCCCAAGGACCAACAAACTCACACTGCGGGTCTGGCTGATTGAGGAGGGTACCAGAGGCAGAAACTCAATTAATGGAGATATACAGATCAATTATTTTTTCCTGTTTGAGATAATACTGGATTATTAAGTTTAGGGCTCAACAGCCAGGAGAACAGCAGAACAAGTCCAAATCTTGATAAGACGTGCTGAGCAATTCCGTGTCTAGCAAAGGATGGATGATGAGCTTGCTGAGCCTCTAAATATCCTCCTTAACCTGGAAATGAGAGTGGCTCCCCCTTCCCCCTCAGCTCTACCTACCTGCACCACTCTGACAAGGGTCTCAGGGTATTTCTGGAACACATCCTGGAAGGCACTGGCTGGAAGCCTCAGTATTGTGGATGGAATGGCTGCTCGGGCCGAGACGGTTTTGTAGGGAGCAGGGTGACCCTAAGAGAAAGTTCCAGAGACACAGGGTTAATCCATCAATGATCCAATCCAATTCTTCCCAAATTCCTGCCCTGCTGCTGTCTATGTCTGACAGACACCGTCTGACCACAAAAAGCCTTGAGCTGGTGCCCCATGACCACGGGGGGTGTAATGAGGGTGAATTCACACCCCAACCCAAACCAGGGGCAGGGAATAAGAGCTCCAGGGAGTTGGATCAGGTTGAGGGAAGTGCCAGGCTCTCAGCTCTGACACAGTCTTATTACAGAGCCAGTCTTCAGAAGCATTTGAAATCCCAGCTAGTCAAGGCTGCAGAGAAAACAGGGCTTGTCGATTTTATTATCTGTACTGACAACCAAGTTATTTGCTACAAAAACAACCCCAGACTCACACAACCAGAGAAAAACACAACAAAATTGTACAGTAATTACAGACATAATGGAGGAAGATAAAAGACAGACTTCTTTTGTTTCAAGATATATATATATATACATTTTTTTCATATATATATATTCACACACACATATATATATGAAATATTCCATGTGACAAAGCCAAACAGCTTCTCTTTACTGGAGACAAAGTGGGTCTAGGTTATCCTGCTCAAAGAACAGGTGGAGAACTAACAAACAAATGAAAAGTGGGTAGAATAGAGAGATTTTTTTTCACACTGGGAGGCAAGCTTCTGGGTTTGGATTTTGCCCCTTAAATGAGAAGAGGTTTTAATAAAAATCTACTGCCAAACACTTGGATAAAAGGACAGACAGACAATGCCCCTTTTACCCACTTAATAAATGCTGGAAACAACATCTCTAACTCATAAATTCATTTACTAATCCATCAGATATTGATTTACACAGTATCTATAAGACAAATTGAGCCTTTTTGCAGCACAGAGCCGGAGTGAAGAAAGAAACGGAGTTTCTATTTTAACAGCACCTCACAGCTCCAGCAGCTTTCCCCCTCCAGAGCAACACAAGGCACCTTTTTCCCAACACTGACACACAGATGTAAAATGTTGATTCCAAACCAAACTGCCTGCAAGCCTTGCAGAGCATCAGACAACTCAACACAAGCACTTCAAAGCAATTCCTGCCTAAAGAGCCCAGCAAAACCAAACAAGAGACCTTCTCTAATCACTCTGGAAAATAAAGCTGCAGCTCGGTCTGCCTGCTGGTCTGGAAGGCACCATGAAGCAGATTCTAAAATTAAATTAAATTAATTGGAACCAATTTCTTAATTACACCAACTTCAGCTGACCTTTTTATAAAATCTGGGGATGATATAAATAGCCTTGATTTTCAAGTTCCTGAGGGATCTGAAATTTTAAACATCTCTTTGACCTACAGTGCAAAGCTGCCAGTGTCCTCAGTTTTCCCAAATTTCTTTTAATTAAGAAATGAACAAATAGCATTTCTGTTCTTTGGCTGTACCCAAAAATAAATGCAACAATTCTCTTTTACAGGCCAGTTTGAAGTCTGGCTCTACATGAAGAATTAATTTGGACTTTTTATACTTACATGTAAAAGAAAATGTATATAGTCTGTTTTTAAGCACTGTATTTTCTACCAATGTCTACAGCAAAAATATAGTAAAAAACCAAGGAAACTATTAAATCTTTGGTTGCTGGACAAGAATAAGTATCAAGTTTAATGGTGTTTCATGAGTTATTCCAAAGGGCAAACTGAACCCTGGGTATCCCAGAACCCTGGTCTCCAGTCTACCCAGTAAAGTGTTTGGGTTTTTTCTGGAAAGTGCTCAGTGCTGACAACCTTGGAAAAACAGCTTTAGGATAATAACAGATAACGATACAGAAGCCTTTTTCTCCAAAGAACAGCCCATTCCTCCAAGTTTTCAGCATATAATTTTGCCTCTCTGAAATCCCTGCATGAGAGCAGCTCTTCTGAAAGGGCCAACTCCATGGCTAACGGGGCTGGAACATGCAAGAGCTGTCAGAGGAGCGTGAGGAGGAAAGCTTCCATAATTGTCACTTCTCTCAGATCTAATGTTATGAGCAGCACAGGGAGAATACCACGTTCAAATTATGCTATTTTGTAATCACACACTGAGATGACAAGAACAGTTAAGTTATAATCAGTTATGAAACAGGCTTTTTTTCAACAGAGAACTCTTTGTTCTCAGGGCAGGTAACTATTTACTTCTGTCTCGTTACAAGAGCTGAGGCATCACCTCCAAGCAGCAGCTGAACCCAGGTGACAGCCTGTGGCCAAATCCAAGCAAGTTTAGTCAAGAAATCTGCTGCAAGAGACATGGATGTTTCACATTCTCCCACGGTAGCTCCTTTTCGAACCCAAAAATCTGGGATGTTCTCCCCATTTCCATGGCTGGATTTTGTATTCCTCCACTCCTTCCTGACATCCTCTACATCAACACTGCTGCACCCAAAGCTCTTGCAGCCACCAATCACTTCTTTATAACCTCATCTATCTTGTCAACCCTGCAGGCTCACCTTTATCCAAGTGTTTTTCCAGCTTCTTTTAATTCTGACTTTCCCCCCTCAATCACTGCCATTTGATCAATATCCCTCACAGCCTCTTCTTTTTCCAGCTTTCTTATTCCAACTATGCCAGCAGGCTCCTGTTTTCTTAAGAGCATCTCCACATGGAGAAGAGTGAACCCCAAATCCCCAGCAATCAGCATCACATCTCTCCTGGAGCAGGTCACTCTGGATGAACATCGACTGCTCTGGGAAAAGCTCTGGCTGCACACACAAGCTCTCAGCAGGAGCTGCTGAAAACAGAGACATCAGCAAGGCTCAGCTCAGAGATTTCTTTGGTATTTGAGGCAGTATCAAGTCAAAGTCATTAACTGCACCTCAGGACTCTTCCAGAATACCAGGAAAGGGCTTGCAGCTACTTGGATTCAAAAGCTTCCAGTTTTCCCTCAGAGTCTGAAGAAAGCAGCATCAACCTGTTCTCAGAACAAGGGGAGGCTCGTGTCACAGCTGCTACCTTTGTGTTTAGTAGAACTAAAGGGACTTTTCAGCTTAGAAGCTGAAAGATTCAATTAGAAAAGTACCTCTGGTATGACCTTTCTTTTGGGTCCACCAACAAGATCTTGCCACTTCTTGCAGCACTCTCAACTTTCTTGCACAATTCTCAACTAAGTGAGGGACCAGCCTGGCATCATGTGCTGCAAAATCCGTCAAAATAATTGCAAATCCAGCTCAGACAACTGAAATCCTCTCTGAATACACCCTTTCCTCACATCAGAGCCATGTGTTTGGTGGTGCAGTGAAATCTAATTCAGGTCATGGTACCTGCAGGATGTTCTAAGACTCCCTCACTGTTTAGGGATGACACTGAGGGGTCTCCTCTATTTTGATCCAATGCTACTTCCTCTCTCCTTGCCTATTTTCATGCTACTCCTCTACCTAAAGTCTGCAAGGAACATAAGGAAGAACAGCAATGAAACAAGCAGTTCACGAAGCTGGGAAGTGAGGAACAAAAGAGTTGTAAAAATAAATGAGAACAAGTTTAGCAAAAAATATTTCAAGGTTTTTTCATAACAGATTTTTCTTCAGACTGCTAACTCTGTTCAGAACACTTTCAATCATTTTTATTTTTTTTTACTTACCAGTGGTATAACTAATGAGAAAGAGAAAAAAAAATGACAGAATGAGAATTAAAAATGAAAAAAACTCAACAAGATAAAAAATGAATGGCAACCACTTTTTTATAAAACAAAGCCATAAAGAACTGCTATACAAGGATTTCTTTTCTTATATTCCTTTTGAACAAGCAAGAACATGACTGGCATTCATGTTCCTTTATAATGGCCCTGTTCTTTAGAATATTGTCATGAAGAAAATTTAGTGGTGGAAGTAACAAGGGCAAAGGTACTAATATGGATTTACAAAGACATTATGAATTTGACAGCAAGAGAACTAGACTTGTACAGTCCAAATTATTCCCCTTCTACAGAGAAAACTGTGACCAAGCTTAAACAATGTTATCACTGTCGATAGGTTTTATGGGAACTACAGATACACATAATATAGATTTACAGATAATGTGGATATAGAGGTGTGTGCCTGCTTTTGGAAGTGACAAAGAACAGTTCAGAGAATCCTTTAACTCCTCACACACAGAGCAATGGCACCTTTTGATGAACAGAGACAGCCAAGCATGGCAGAAGCATGACACCACGTCAAACATGAACAACTTACTGACTAGATTTTTCTCCATCCTCTCAAATCCCATCCTACCAAAATCCTACAAGAAAACACCTTCAGGGTTTGGGTATTACCAAAGATGTTGAATTCAACACCTTCCATTTAGGCATTCCTAAAGTGATTTTAGCAAAACCATCGGTCTAATTCCAACTGAAACAAAATCCACCAATATTGCACTGAATAGGATCAACACTCAGCTCACCCTGGCCCTGCCAAAGAGCACAGGCCTCAGCTGGCCACCAGCACTACTGATGTTACAGAACAAAATAAATCCATCAACTGGTTTCACAGTATAATTACAGTACTAACAACTGTCAGATTTATTTTCATTAGACTAAATAAAAACAAATTCATTAAGCAGCCCATCAAAGATGTAAAAGCCCAGACTGCTGGGCCCCAGCCTGGTCCTGCTCCTCCCTGAGTTGTGATTTGAGCAAATCAAACTGTAATCTCATTTTTCCAGACATAAAGGGATCATTCAAACCCTCCTGCTAATCAGAAGCAGCCAGTCAAGCACACGTTTCACAACCACCCTCCACACCACAAAGCTCAGCTTACACCTGCAAAGGCCTGGGAAGAGAAGAATTCATCAAAAAAACCACTTTGCATTCTGATTCTTCCCTAGGAATGTTCAAGGCCTGCTTCCCCTGCCAGGCTCTGTGGGACCCAGCAGGAATCTGCCCCTCCCAGAACTCACCGTGATGACATCCAGGATGCTCAGCAGGCTGTGCACGCTGTCTCCTGCCAGCACCTCCTTCACCACCACCTCTGTTCCATCCTGCAAGCACACACACAGCATTACTGCAAGCTCACAGCTGCATTTGGGCAAGCTTGCAGCATTTCACAAAGCTCAGGTGCTTATTTTCTCTCTGCTCTGATGGAAATGTGCTAATTCCAACCACAGAGTTTTAAACCAGCATTCTAAAAGTGATAAATAAAATAAAGTATGAGCCAGTTTTTTCCAGGGATGTTGTGACCTGCTTGTCTTTGCTATGTAACACCAACAAAACCAAGCTTCCTTCATCCAGAGGCAGAATGAGCTCCCTTTACTGAGGGGTTACCTGTCAAGAGGTTGTATAAAGCAGGAGCAGCAAAAACGTAAAAATACACAGAAATCAGTAAATTTGACATAATTTCCAAACACAAGCCTGCTAAACTTTCAGCCACTGGAAAACTGCTCACATCCAAAAGTTAAACTCAAAGTTCAACCAGAAAGAAGGTAAAAATTAAAAATTAAGCTTGGCAGAAGGGATCACAAGGACTGGTGTTCAGAATTTTGAGACTTGTATGGAAAACAAACCATCATCTTTTTTCCCTTGTTTACCCAGAAGTGAATCTGACTCTTCCACCTCCCAGACAAACTACTGAATCCTGCTGGACTGCTCTGAGGTGAGCTTGGTCTCTCCTGGCTCTCCATGCCCAAATACTTTCTGTAAGGACCTTTCCAAAGGTGAATGTTTCCAAGCCCACCTTGCACCCTGTCTTCCCTCAGTAATTTCTGCATCTCCTGATAATTCCAGCGTGAGGATAATTCCAGCTGCCTCATCAGCTTTGGGTTCAGCTCTCTCATCTGAGCCACGAGGGACCACTACAAACCTTGATCTTTACAAATACCACGGCCCCAAAGAGCTGGGATTAATCTCTCCTAAACCACTGTGATTCACAGGTTTAAGTTTAATCAATGCTTAATGATTCATGCCAGCCTATCTGCTGTGCCAACAGATTTCTCTCAGGAAGTGCAGAGCAGTGGGTTCTTACACTTTCTTGGATGCAAACTTCCAGCTTTCCATCCTGCACCACGTAGATGCTGTTGTCCAGCTGCCCGGGACGGAAGATGTACTCGCCCTCGTGCAGCTGCACAAAGAACATGTGCTTGCACAGCTCCAGGAACAGGGGCTTCTCAAAGTGCCCAAGGACCCTGCAGCAAAGAAAATGCAAAGGGAAAACCTGAAATCAACACAGCCCTTGGAAAATCCTTCCTAAATTAGCAAAGCCCCAGGCGCGAGGAGTGGAGGAAGCCCAAAGGAGCGGCTGCAGGGAAGGAGCCTCAAAGAGCTCCCCAAAATAAGGTGCAAGAGCAGCATGAAACACAGAACTGTAAATACTGGGACTCCTTTGGAGGAGCCCTCCAAGCAATGCAGGCTCAAAAGGAAGTACAGCCAAACTTCCTCCAGCAATCACCAGCATGGCCTGTGGAGGGGAATAAAAATAAAAACCTGCCAGATACACACACCCAATGAGAAAAGTTACCCCAGGAAACTTCCCCTTTTAGTGCAGCTGCCCTGTCCATGGAAGCAGGACACAGGAGAAATACTGAAAAGAAGGAAAAGCTCCTGTCATCTGCATGTAATTGCAAGTTTGGAATAGTCCATCTCCTGCTGGTAACATGCACCTGGACTCCAGTCAGTCACTGCCAGGCAGACAGAAATATGGGTTTCACACCTGATCATTCCATACAGAGCTCCAACAGCTCACATTTATCAGGATCAATCCATCAAATCCTGCTGCAACAGCAGTTAGTCATAGGAGACCATAATTCCACAGCAGCAAGTTCAGATGACTGAAACAGGATTTTTATTTGAGAATTTATGACCTTCAGGACTACAGTATATCACAACTAAGAGGAAAAAAGAACATCTACAAGCAAAACCAAAATTACAGATTGGAAGATCTCCTCCTCTTTGCTGCGTCAGCAAATTTAACCCCTTGCTGAAGGGGCACAAAGACCATCCCTTCTTCTCAGTCTGCCAAAGAGCTGTGGGGATTAAGCTGACTTTGATTTATTTGCAACCTTTTCAGGCATTGAAGTAAAAGATTCTGCAGCCCAGGGAGCTGTCAATATGGTATCCAATTAACATTTACCAATTATGATGCTTTTCTGTACAAAAAAAATTGCCTGATACAGCCTAAACAGAAGTTTTAAGAGGCACTAAATCTGTTCATTTTAGAACACCTTTATTAGCACTATTCTCAATTTGAGGCAACTAAACTACTTCCTTTTTTCCCCCATCATTTTTTTTTAATTTTTACAACAAACTCAACTATTTTCTTAATGTTTCTAGAAAATTCAAAGCCATTTATTCTGTCCTTATGCTCAGATGAATTTCAGTCAACTCCCACAGGATTCTGACCATGCCATTGTAAAATCTAAGATTTGACACAAACTGTCAAATATTTACATCACTTGAACATCCATCAAAAACAAACTCTAAATTTCTCTTTCCATTTAACATTACCTGACATTTTTAAGCATGTACAGCACTTCTGATGGCAAGTGGGAATTCTTGACATCAAATTCAGTCAGATCTGCCTCTAACAAAGAAGGAGGAGGTTCTTTCCTCTGCAGAGTGGGACATTCCTTCTTAATACGCAGAATCCTACAAAGGAAAACAGAAGTTCGGGATCCTCGTTTGTACTAGTAGGAAATATTAAATTTGTACTAATAGGAAATGTTAAGTAAGTATATAGTAAATACTAAAATTCACTATCTCAAGTTACACATTATCAGTTAGCTAAAACATTCCCCCCTCCTGCCTTTCCTCACCAAAACCACCCCAGTTCAGCAAGCCTCCCAGCTGATCCACAGCTGACAGGACTGAGAAAAACCAGCAGAAGAGGGCTCTGCTAGGGCTAAGTTCCACATCACAAACAGAAACCCCGAACCAGCCCCCATGATGTGAATTTTCCCCTTCCCAGAGTCCCAAGTACCTTTTAGCCAGAGATAAAACCTTTGCCCGTTTCCGCATCCTTTGGCGAGGGACAGTGCTCCCAACCAGAGAATTGGGAAGAGTTGTAACCTAGGGGAAAATAACAGACACAAAAAGAGTCACAAAACCCCAAAACCAAAAACACCAACCCTCTAATTCCAGCCCTGCTGAGGCACCAACACATTTACCAGCCATTAGTGAGCAGAGTGAAAAGCTCATGTAAGACCTGGGAGAATTGGAATATCTACTTCAGGATCACTTCCTTTCTATAAAGCAAGTAGAGTATATTTTGATTTTACCAGTCAACTACTACAGTGCTAATGGATGGTAGAGAGGAAAGATTCTCAGCTGTGGTTCTCATTCAGGAACACTCAGCATCAGGAAAAGGACTAAGGCACTGATCTCTGCTCTGGGACAGGGACAGGAGGCAGGGAAGGGCTGGAGCTGGGCCAGGGCAGGCTCAGGCTGGAGATGAGGGAAAGGTTCTTCCCCCAGAGGGTGCTGGCACTGCCCAGGCTCCCCAGGGAATGGGCACGGCCCCGAGGCTGCCAGAGCTCCAGGAGCGTTTGGACAGCGCTGCCAGGGATGGACAGGGTGGCATTGTTGGGGGGCTGCGCAGGGACAGGGGTGGCACTGGGTGATCCTGGGGGGTCCCTTCCCACTGAGGATATTCCAGGATTCTATCTGGCTGTGATGGTGACAAACCAAGGCTTTTCCTTGCACTTCCTGGTTCCCAGGTGCCACCCTCTGGAGAAACATGTCAACTGCTACATCAGGAAAGCCCCTCATTAGGTATTTTCAAAACATTCCCAGTTCTCCATTTGTTACCCAAAGAGTTGAATCTCTGTAAAAAGTTTCTGTCACAAAATGAATCCTTAATTAGTTTGAAGGGATTTTTTTTTTGAAAGTAAAATCTTGGTATGTTATAAAAACCCATGAAGTGCAACCCACAGCAGTTTGGGTGTAACGTTCTCTGCCTTACTCATGAAAAAAAGCAAAAAGTAAGGTCTAAAACTCAAACAAAAAACCACCTGAAATTATTTTCCCATGTGGAATTCTAAGCATTCTTTACTTATGTGAGTTACATATGAACAGCTTGGCTAAAATTTATTCAAATTATGAAGTTGCACCTGAAAATCATGAAGAATATTAAAACTATAAAGTTGCACACACATTTCCTCCCATTGAGGGTTTTTTTGGCCAAGTTCTACTTAAAGGCTGACCTGCCATGCAAGATTCAGGGAGTAACCATCTCCTCCACAATGAAACAGCTCCAGAACAGAATATTAAACCCACCAGTGTCTAATTAAGTCAAAGTGTTTGAATTCACCTCAATGAAGTGTGGGAGGCAGAGGCTGGGGCAGTTCACAGGAGGAAGTGTTCCTGCACACAGGGTGACTAAGGATGGTTACTTCCCCGTACCTTATTTTTCTACAGATGTTGGTTTGCAGTGAGTGCACACCTGGACTTGGCAGCACAGTGAACAGCCCCGTGAGGGTGGTGAGGCCCTGGCACAGGGTGCCCAGAGCAGCTGTGGCTGCCCCTGGATCCCTGGCAGTGCCCAAGGCCAGGCTGGATGGGGCTTGGAGCAGCCTGGGACAGTGGGAGGTGTCCCTGCCCATGGCAGGGGTGGAATGGGATGAGCTTTAAGGTTCTTTCCAACCCAAACCAGTCTGGGATTCTGGGATATTTAAACAATTTAAACATTTAAACAATTTAAACTCCCTACAGGAGTTAGAGATTCATTGATTTATTGCTAATCTCATTGACTGCAACTATTTTTCAAAGAGGAAAGGTCTGGCCAGAAAGAGAAGCTGCTGCTTCCCCATCAGCAATCCAGTCAGTATTGCAGCAGTTCTGAAACAGCCTCAAAATCCCAGTGAGATTTATAGGTTGAAGGACCTGGGCCAGGCTCAACAAGTGAAGTATTGCAAACTTTACACCTCTCAACTTTACACTGGATTTTACCAGGTGCCCTCACCTTCCTCATGATCTTCCTCCCGTAGAACATCACTTTGTCCCTCTTGCGAAACCTGTACTGAGGCACGTGTGGCTGGAGTTGTTCTGGAACAGAAGCATCACACCAGAAACCACCTTTAGCAGCTGGGACAACACCTGAGCACAGCCTGGGGACTTTGCTGCCTCCAGAACAGCTCCTGTGGGCAGGGTTTGGAATTTAAACCACCCTGGGATCCCTCACTGCCCAGCTCTGGCCAAGCCAGACCAAGGCAGGGCTGCCTTGAGGCTCCACCTCAGCCCCAGAGGAGATAAAGGGCTCTCTAAACAGACAGAAGGCTTGGGTTGGTTTCATCTCCTGAAGGAAACCTCCAATTCAATCACTTCTCCTTCCTGTGACAGTGAAATCACAGTAGGGTCGAAGCTCACAACTGATCCTGAGGCTGGCACTGACACCAAGGAAATAAAACCTCCAGGTCCTGCGTGTGGCAGTTCTGGGGTCAGAGCTGGGGAAGGGAATCAACACAAGTTCTCCATCCTTTAAAGCTGTTGTCCTGCAAGAACCACACCTCTACAGCAAACAATCACCACAGAAAATTACAAAAATACTCAAGATCAATGGAAAAACTGGTTTTAAAACTCACATGGTTATCAAATACTTACTAGACTGTCTCACTCTTCTGTACACGACAAACACAACAACTGCTATAAGCAACAGTGCAACTGCAGCTCCAATTGCAATTCCAGTCAGCTGGGAGGGGAATTTAGGGAGAAAAAAGTTAATAGTTTTCAACTTCAGAAGTTACTACATACTTTTTGAAGGGCTGAAGAACACTCAGCTCATCAGTGAGATGTCTAGAAGTCAATCACACTCATAAATACTTAATTTATAATTCAAATACCACATATGCAAGAATTTTAAATTGCACCAGTGACCAGTCCTAAGATCACACAGAAAATATTCCATGCTTTTCTTCTGGAAAAGATCTGGGAGCTGATCAACTCAGTGTACACGGGGTGTATGAGGGCATGGAGGGACAGGACAAGGGGAAATGGCCTTAAGATGAAGGAGGGCAAGGATAGATGGGATATTGGGAAGGAATTGTTCCCTGTGAGGCTAAGGAGACCCTGGCACAGTGTTACACCAGTGACATAGGGGACAGACCAAGACTACATCTTGACTCCATGATTCAGAAGGCATAAAAGGCATTTATTAATAGAAAATCACACTCTTACAGAGAGCATAGTGAACCTCAGACCTGACTGGTCTTTAGGAGACTCCTCTTGCACTATTGGCCAAGAAGGGAACAACTCCTACTTGTAAACATCCTGCACAACATCAGGTGCAAGGGATAAGATAATCATGTTTTAAATTCTTTTCTCTAAGTTTCCCAGGCCGAGCCTGGGAGAAATTATCTCTGGTCTTTCAAAGCCTGAACTGCAAATATCCACACCACAGGGTGCCCAGAGCAGCTGTGGCTGCCCCTGGATCCCTGGAAGTGTCCAAGGCCAGGCTGGACAGGGCTTGGAGCAGCCTGGGACAGTGGAAGGTGTCCCTGCCCATGGCAGGGGGTGGAGTAAGTGATCTATGAATGTTCCTTCCAACCCAAGCAATTCTGTGACTGTGTGAATTGAAAATCCTCTAAGGCTGGGCTGACTGGTTTATAAGCTCCTTCTGTTGGGGGTGGAATGGGATGGGCTTTAATGTCCCTTCCAGCCCAAACCAGCCTGTGATTCTAAATAACGGGAATGAATTCCTGTCCCATGCACAGTGACAGCAAAGAAACAAACACTCAGACTTTGGCAGTGACTGAGCTCGTGGAGCTCAGGAGAAGCTGCTCTGGATGCATCCCCACCCCTCAGCCAGCTGACTGCAGCTCTGCTTTACCATGGTGGTCTGGATCCTGTCCTCCACAAACTGCAGGATGGGGGTCCCATCTCCTGGCAGCACAGCCTGGCACCAAAAGAAAGGTGAAATTAGTTTCCCACAGCTGGAAAAAAGCCCCCATAAAAACATCTCAACCAATTTGATTGTGTTTTTCTTTGACTTATAACCCATGTTGCAAACAGAAACATTCAGTGGAAAGGGATCAGTAGGGGAGTTTTGTGGTGCTGTCAGTTCAGTGCATTCCTAAACAGGCTGAAACCAGGGTCAAACAGAGATGAACACTTTCTTTAATCATTCTATGTTATTCAGAGCAACAAGGATGAGAATGGAATGCAAAGGACTTTATTAGACTGAGAAAACAAGTCACAAACCAGCATATTAAAGCCATCATAAAAAGCAGATGATGCACATGGACAGAAGCCCTGAGCTCAGGTGTGCTGTCCTGTGACCTGTGCCCACCAGTGTCACTCAGGAATAAAACCTGGCACCTAAAACAGTCTCACAAATGCCAACCCAAAACTTAAGAGCAAGTGGGGAAAAGCTAAAACAATTCTTAGAAATAGGTGAAAACAACATGAGTACAAGGACAACTACATCCCCCTCTAAGTCTTGAACCTTAAAAGCACTTGAATTAAGCACTGCACACAGTTCAGGTCCCATTCCTGCCCATGGTTCCAGATCTGGATGACACCTGAACTCAGCTTTGCCACCACGAGAAAAATGTACACCAAGTCACCAAACTGGTCTCTCCAATGGAATTCATTCCAGTTTTACAGCACAAAGGAAACTCCTGCCAGACCAGTCACCTCACACAGATCTCTGTGCTCACTTTGCCTTCTCAGGTCACTTTAGCACTTTAATGTTTATTTTCCCAACACAAGTCAAACTCACTCTGTCACTATTGTTATCAGACTATTACTGATGGGATTGCAGTGAAAAGTCGCAAGATTTTGAAAAAATAAAAAGCTGAAGATGTGTCAGCAACAGGTACAACACCTGGTGACACAGAGCTCCTGGTGGAAGTCTGTTCTGGTCACTTAATGTATTTATTTCCCCTTGACAGTATCAGGGACGCTGGGACATGGACAGTTCTGCTGCTCCCCAGGCCTGTATGATCTCAAATAACACCAAAAATAGTAATTGCCAACTGACACTCACATTGCTGCTGCAAGAGGAGAAACAAATCCACGGGGAAAAGAATAAAACACAAACATGCCCAGGCTGGGGCCTCAGTGCAGAAAAGCAACAAGGGAAAGAAGAAATTCAGAGCTCCAAGAACCACTGAGAGGTTCTTGCAAAGTTTTCACCAGTGACAGCATGATACTGCCCTGCTCAGACTTGGAGGGAATCTTCCCTAGCTTGGACAATCCTTGTGGACAAGCAGAGGAAGCAAAGCAGCCAGGCTGAGCTGTGCAGACACCTGAGACATGTCAGTGATTGCTGTGACAGCTCCTGGGGCAGGAATGAGGTCACAGCCAAGTCACCAGGGCAGCTGCTCTCTGAGGAGGGCTGTGCTCAGCACCCCAACCCAAGGACCTCACCTCACCCAGCCCCAAAGAACCCTCAGACACACAACACCTGTGGGACCACCCTGCAGGGCCCCTCACTGCACCTGAAAATGGAGCAGTCACCTCTATAGACCGGCATAAAGAGCATTTCTTTGCTTCCTGATGTCCAAGTTTCCTTAAGAACTCAAGACTTAACAGCAATCAGCACAAATATGCCGCTCACACCCATCCAGAGTACAGGCACCCAGCACTGCTGAGAGTCCAACAACTCCTGCCTGCAGTCCAAGGCAAACACTGACACACTCCCTGGCCAGGCAGGGGTGGGAAAGGCTTATCAACCCTGAAAACAAGGACTTCAAATTGGGATGAGCACAAAACACAAGGCTTCTTCATAGCTCAGAGGCACCCGTGCCTTGTTTTGACTACGGAACCTGGATTTTCACAAAACATTGTTAACTGTGTAAAAGTACATTGTGTGTGTTTTTTAGTTATGAGAACTATTTCCTCTCATGGGGTTTGTTTTTCACGACTAGGGAGAGCATCATGTGCCTTTTTGGTCTGTGAGTTTCACATCTGTGATTAAAAACAAATGCAAGAAGTGCAGTCTACCAGAATTCTGCAAGTCCTCCTTCTTTAGGCTAAAGATGAAAGTGTTTAAATCATAGCATTATTGAAATAGTTTAGAATATGAAGCAGAGTATGGTTTGCAAGAAATAAAAAACACACACACAATAAAATGGGACCAATCCTTAAAAAGTTTGAAAGGATAAAACTCCCAGGAGGAAAGGCTCTTTCAAAGTAAAAGCGTCTAAAGGCATTGTCCCAATGCTATCAAATTAGGTACAGCTGCTTTCAGCTTCTAGAAACACTCACAGGGAAATAAATAAGTCCAAAAACAAGAACAAAACATATTGTACCTCAAGGCTGGTGCTGTTGTCCCCTTCATCCACGTCTGGAGGTGCGGCAGGAGCAAAGACAAAAACAAAGAGAAGACTGAGTTAAGAGATGACCGCAGCTTCTGATCCAAACTCTTGAACGACACACGGGGAACAATAATCTTTTAACTTTATCACCCCTTTGTGCTGAGCAACAAAACCCAGCAGTGAAGTGCTGGGGGACGGGACTTCTCCCGAAGAAACTTCTCCACGGGCACGGGAATTCAGACGGGAACTCCCCGGGAGCCTCTCCACACGGTGCCAGAGCCCGGTGCCACAGCCAGACCCATCCCTGCTCCCCAGGGAAAGCCAACACCGGAACGGGGACACGGGGACAGCACCGACACTGCCCGGCCAGGGACCGGGCACCGACGGCTGGTCACACTCCTGGTCGCCCCCCGGCCAGCCCCGGGTGCTCTGCCCGGCCCGGTTCCGCCGGGATAAAGCTCAGGACACCAAACAAGAAAACAACAACCTCCTCCCGCCGGGCCTGGGGCACCGGCACCGGCACCGGCCGGGGGCACCGCGCGGCTGCAGAAACCCGCCAGGCCCGGCTCCCGCCGCCGCGCTCCAGCGATCCCCAGCGCCCTTTCACCTGCTGCTGCCCCCGCCGCCATCCCGCTGCCGGTNGCTCTCCGGGACTCGCTCCGGCTTCGCTAATTCTTCGGTGCCCGCAGGGACCAGTCTGGTTTCTCAGCTCCTGGCTGCCCTCAGGGACCGACCCGACTCGCTGAGCCCGCGGGGCCCGGCTCCGGCCCGGCTGAGCTCCCGGTGCCCGGCATGGGGCTGCTGACCCAGCTAGTCCGCGGGCTGGGGCGCGGCGCCGGCCGCGTGTCGCCGTTCACCAGCAAGCGCGGCCCGCGGAGCCACAACAAGGGCCGCGGTGCCAAGAAGATGGGCGTGCTCACCCGCAACAAGAAGTTCCTCCTCGTCAAGGAGATGGTGCCCGAGTTCGTCGTGCCGGACCTGACGGGCTTCAAGCTGCGGCCCTACGTGTCGTACCGCGCCCCCGAGGGCTCCGAGCCGCCCCTGACGGCCAAGCAGCTCTTCGACGAGCTGGTGGCTCCGCGCATTGAGAAGGACGTGAAGGACGGCACGTTCGACCCCGACAAGCTGGAGAAGTACGGCTTCGAGCCCACGCAGGAGGGCAAGCTCTTCCAGCTCTTCCCCAAGAACTACGTGCGGTAGGGAGCAGGCAGTGATACCGCCGGCCAACACGGGACAGGCTCCGTCAGTGAACGTTAAAGCAAACCCTTCTACCTTGTTTTTCTGAAATATCTGATTTAAATCCTGGGGGAAATCTGCGGTTTGATTTCCCATCCGTGCCTCGTAGTTTTTNGGCGCGGCCGCGCCAGGCCCCGCCCACGCCGCGGGCCGCTCGCTGCTGATTGGCGGGGAAAGCCCCACCCAGAGCCGTTCGGCGCGCGTGCAGCATCGGCGCTGCGGATTGGCTGGCGCGGCCCGGCCAATGGGAGTGGGCGTTGTTGGGGTGTGCGGAGGCGGGAGCGCGGCGGGGCCGCTCCGAGCCGTGAGGGGACCCGGCCCGGGGAGGCCTCGCTGCTCGCAGGGACCGGCTGCGCCTCCGCTGAGACCCCCGGGTGCTCTCCGGGACTCGCTCCGGCTTCGCTAATTCTTCGGTGCCCGCAGGGACCAGTCTGGTTTCTCAGCTCCTGGCTGCCCTCAGGGACCGACCCGACTCGCTGAGCCCGCGGGGCCCGGCTCCGGCCCGGCTGAGCTCCCGGTGCCCGGCATGGGGCTGCTGACCCAGCTAGTCCGCGGGCTGGTGCGCGGCGCCGACCGCGTGTCGCCGTTCACCAGCAAGCGCGGCCCGCGGAGCCACAACAAGGGCCGCGGTGCCAAGAAGATGGGCGTGCTCACCCGCAACAAGAAGTTCCTCCTCGTCAAGGAGATGGTGCCCGAGTTCGTCGTGCCGGACCTGACGGGCTTCAAGCTGCGGCCCTACGTGTCGTACCGCGCCCCCGAGGGCTCCGAGCCGCCCCTGACGGCCAAGCAGCTCTTCGACGAGCTGGTGGCTCCGCGCATTGAGAAGGACGTGAAGGACGGCACGTTCGACCCCGACAAGCTGGAGAAGTACGGCTTCGAGCCCACGCAGGAGGGCAAGCTCTTCCAGCTCTTCCCCAAGAACTACGTGCGGTAGGGAGCAGGCAGTGATACCGCCGGCCAACACGGGACAGGCTCCGTCAGTGAACGTTAAAGCAAACCCTTCTACCTTGTTTTTCTGAAATATCTGATTTAAATCCTGGGGGAAATCTGCGGTTTGATTTCCCATCCGTGCCTCGTAGTTTTTGTGGGAGACAGTTGTGCCTGGTGAGCAGAGCCGCTCTGGGGGCTCTGAGAGTGAGAGGTGCGTGACGTTTCTAAATACAAAGTACTGCAAAGTTTAAGAATTAAACTTTAAAAAATTAAATGAAGACTGAAAATGTTCACTGTGGGAGAAAGGAAGCAAGATTAGGGGATGGTCTGTGTGCACTTAGTCTGTACTGAGGGCTGACAGATGAGTCCTTACGGTGGTGGTTAAAATGCCCACATTTTCGGGGCTGGGCAGGGCTGTGATGGGAGTGGGGGTGCTGAGCCCCAAATCACAGAAGGATGAGCTGTGATCAGGGATCAGCCACAGAGAGGATGGGGAAGGCACAGCTTTTCTAACTGATCTCCGCATTTTTCACCTCCTGTGAAGCTGATCAGAGCAAGTTACACACAAGTGGCTGTTTCCTGCCTGTGGTGCTGCTGCTGCTGGCAGAGGTGGCCCTTCAGCCCTTCCCTTCTGACTTGCTGCCCAGCCAGGGCCCTTTGCAGGTGGCCGGAGGGGGATGCAGGGCTGGAGAGCAGGAGATCCTGTGCCCCACGATGCCAATTCCAGCTTGGTCTCGAAGCCATCATTTGTCTCACCCCGTGTGAAGGCAGATAACAACTGGCTCGCTTCGTTTCTCTGAGCAAAGCAAGGCCTGGCCTAAAGCCCAAACCAGACTGGTGGCAGTCGGTGACACCTGACAGCGCTCCAGCCTCGCTGCCCTCGGGCTGTTTCCTCTCGCTCCCACGGGGCAGTAAAAGGCATTACAACCTTTAAAATGAGTCATCGGCACGTACAGGGACACACCCTCGGTTTTCCCAGGAAACTGGATTGTCCACTCTGACTCCCAAAGAATATTCATCCCTTGGAGCCCGAGCCATCCCAGGCCGGGGCAGAAGGTCCTCATAAGGACTGTCCAGGCATTTGGTTTTTAAAACTCAAAACAACCAAAAAAAAGATAAATCACTTATATAGGTTTTATTTTAGAAACATCCAAAAATAGCATGTTTTTTCTTTAGCAAAAGCTCTTGTTTTCATTACTAATATGAATTCTCGTGTAACAGTGCTCCAGAATGTTTGCTAAAATACACATTCACCCTTGAGAAGGGGGTTTCAAAGCAGCAAAGTTCTCATCTGCTGCACCTCATTTAGTTGCAGCACTGTTACACAGAGATCTTTGCTGGTGTTTCTTTCCCTCCAGACAACTCATTCTTTAGGACCCTCAAAGACAAACCATGCAAGCTAAAAGTTACTGATCTAGTTTAAGCTGGTTTTTTGTTTCTAGGATTAGATAAAATGTTCCAGAAAGGGTGTTTTGCTGATATTTCACAGTGAGAAAAAGAGCTAATGGAGCAACCATGAGAAATCCTGCAGCCATTCCTGGAGGTAGTTAGGGCAATGCTGTTAAGATTTTGGTTTCTGTACTTATTTTAAACTTAAAAAGATGTCAAGAAACACCACTTATACTTTTTGGAGGTTTTGATCTTAAAGCTGTTCACCTTTTAAAAACTGAGCTTGACTTTGGACCTAAAGGTGGCTCTGTGGAGGGCAGAAAGCATGAGCTGGATACTGAGAGGCCATGGGGGGTGGTTGAGTGGCACTAAACACAGTGGGGTCACTACAGGATGTATCTGAACCAGGGTGTGCTCAGCTGGGAATGATGGAGTCTGCACTCAGGTGATGAGTCTGATGCAAAATGATGGAGAAGCACCAGGATCCTCACAAGGAGGGTTCCACAGCACTTCCCATCACACCAGGCAGTCTGCAGTTCCTTCTGAACCAGAACTTCTCCCTGTTAAACATCACCGGGAGCACATTGCACTGTGTCTGGCCTGAGCTCTTCTCCAGAGACACACCCATCACGCACCCCTCTGCTCGGGCTTTTGAGACATTCAGGAAACCTGATCACTTCCTGGGTCTGCACAGCAGCACAGCCAAGTTGGGTTTGTGAGGGAAGGAGGAACAGATCCATTGTGAAATGCAAACCAGCCTTGAAAGGATTCGGATCTGAGGTACAAAGCAGCAGCCTGTGAGAGGAGGGCTGTTCCACTTGGAACTAGGACATTAAGGGAAAAACTAAATAAACCTGTCTGGCCATGACCACAGGCCTCTAAGCAAAGGCTTCCCTCTGTGCTGAAAATAAACCACCAGGAATTCCATCAGTGTTAGCCTTGAAGGACTCCCAAGCTCAGCAGTAAGATGGGAAAGCCCAGCAGAAGTTAGGGCATTAAGTTCAGCTGTTACTCTCAGTTCAGGAGTTTTCCTCCCTCTTCCATTGGGACTGGTCAGTGCAAACTTTCAGCTGTTCTTTCCGATGGAGATCTAGGACTTGGCACATCTGGAGGGGTCACCAGGCTCATCTCCCACTTCCAGACATGGAGGATGTTGTCATAGAAAGAACAAGTGGCTACAATGCTCATTTCTTTGGGGCTGTCTGGTGACCTGGCTGAGTCACTGCCTCTGTCCAGGCCCGTTCCATTGGGTCTCTTGGCTCCTGAGTCAGAGCTGCTGGCTGACCCTGGATCTGCCCCTTGGGCAGCCAAATCTAAACTTCCCTTTAAACCAGAGCCCCTGACCAGTCCAGGATCCCCAGCCAGCTTTGGCCCTGCCCCTGCTGTGAGTGCTACAGCAGGGCTTTCACTCTCCTCATCCAGGATTACATCAAAAGTAGCTGTAGGAGACTCATAAATGATCTTCAGGTTCTGGACCTGCAAATTCAGCCTCTCATCTCCTTGCCCTGATGCTCCCACGAGCTCCTCCGAAGGCTGGCACGCAGCAGCAAGGTCCTGGCTTGCAGGCAAGGAATCCCTCGGGCACAGCCTTGACCAGTCAGCCCCATAGGCCAAGGAATTGTGCAGGACGTACGATGACAGGATGATACATTCCTCTGTGTTTTCCGCTTAAAAAAAAAAAAAAAAAGAGAAATGAAATTACTTAGAAATCAAGTTGTAGGTTGTGGCAGAGTGCTCGGCAGTCATTCCAGCATTGGCTGTGTCTCATGGGCAGAGTTCTCTGATTATTGCCTTCTTCACCACTGAGTGAAGCATTCCAGGAGCAATGAGGTACTGACCATTTTCAGCCACCTTTTAATGGCCTTGCTTCTTCCTGGGTCAGTAGCAGAGGAGAAGAGGGTTTAACATGCATGAGGTTTAAGAGCATTATTATTCAAAGTGCCTACAAAGGCTCAAGACAGACAAGACTGATCACACCACAACCATCACTGAGCCATGAACACACCTGGGGGATTGCCAGGTCCTGGTTATTAATACACTGCAGATGTTCTTCCTGTCAGCTTTCAGCACTTCACTCTGACAGTAAGGGAACATCAAGTTCCTTCCTTTCCCACACAGGAGAAATGCCATCCTCATTTCCTAAGCTGTGGATCTGCCCAAGGTCTGGAGAACCCAGGAACCCAACCATCCTCTGTCAGACTGCATTTGTAATGTGAATGCAAATGGATTTTCCACCGTGGAAGTACCTCATGATTCACATGAAGGGCTTATTCATGTTATTCTGGATTAACCAGGCTGCAAAGCACTTCCTTCTTGAGGCAGTAACTGATTCCCCAGCAGGTCAGTGACTCCTGCTAACAGGAAAGCACCACCTGAGAGTCAGGAGCACCTCTCTGAACCATAACACTGAACACAAACCCAGAACGGTTGTGCCCTCACACCAAACACAAAGGCTTTCCTCCCGTGAAAAGAAGTTATGAGAGATTTACACACAGATAGTGACAGGGCCTTGGCACAACCAAGCAGGCCAACAGAGTGCACAGATGTGGAAAAGCTGGAAGTTGCTCAAATTGGAGCAGAAGTCTATGGCTATTAACACAATCTCAATCCTTCCAGCAAGAGCTGGAGCTCCCATGAACCTGGAGGCAGCCAAGGAGCAGCAGAGCAGCCCTGGAGCACCTCTGTCCCTGGACACTCACCCAGGCTCCCGCGGCAGTCAAGGATCTTGAAGCCGCTCTGCATGCAGGCTGCCAGGAGCACGAAATCACACGTGGGGTGCCACTTCAGCCTCCACACCCCACCTTCCACGTGGGTGTCAGCCAGCGGCTGCCTCATGTTCCTGGTGTCCCACAGCAGCACGTGCTCGTCGTAGCTGGGGACACACCACAAACAGGCAGAAAAGCACAGCCGTGTCAGGGCACAGAAAAAAGGCAGGAAAGACCACATGCCCTGCTCCACACAGAATTTCTGCAGAGGCAGCCGCACGTTCAGGTAACAGGAGGTTGGTCACACCAGGGGAGAGCACCTGGAAGAGACTCACCTGCCTGTGGCCAAGAGATTCTCCCTGTGGGGACTGCACTGAATGCTGCACACACCCATGGAATGTCTGCAGAGGGAAGAGACAGCAATTGAAGAAGGGCTTCTTTGTTGAATTTCAAAGATTTTGAGTCCACATTATTTCATCAAGGTGTCTCAGGAGAGGTAAGCTCAAAATTTCAGTCCAGTGACCTACCCAAGCAGAGTTTCATCTACACAGTCCAACAGCTTTCCCAGGGACAAAAATTCTACTCACACCATCTCTCAGCACAAGTAATATTTACCCTCTAAACTGCTACTCAAATGCCCTAAGAATTCCAGCAGAACAACTCCATTCCCAGGAGACTTTACTCCCAAAATTTGTATTTCCATAGCCATAGTCCACAGTGCAATTTAAGTTTACATACAGAATTCTACTGGATAGCTGTGTATATAGTTTTAACCATTTTTTAAAATAAGATAGAGATCACTTCAATAACTAAACAGTAGAGAACAAAATATTTTCTAAAAAACATTCCATAATAATATATACAAATTTAACACACACAAAAATTGCCAAAATAAAAGTTAATCAGGATCCTTTTTTAGAAAGAAACTACCACATTCTTCACATGTGCAAGTCAGCACTTGAATAAAAGTGTGTCCTTTAACACATTTTTATTGTGTTAAAGGACATAGAGAAGAAAGTTTCAACCTGAGGTGTTCTGAAGAAAAAAACTAATAGATGCCTCCATTTCCCAAGGGAGGCAGATCCAGGAACCACTATCACTGCACATCTCCGAATTCAGTGGCTTGGGAAGGGGCAGGGCAGGAGCAGGTGTTCCCACCCCACTGCTGGAGGGCTGGGCATGGACAGGTCTCACTTACCTCCTGCTGGTGAAGACGGGAGCCTCCGGACTGCACCTGGTGTCCCAGCCCTTGAGCAGGCTGTCATCCCCTCCTGCCCAGGGACAAAACACTGTGAGCCTCAGCACCAGCCCTGAGCATGGGGCAAAGCAGTGCCGAGAGTCTGCAGCCTCCTCACAAGGGACAGCTCCGGGCTCTGCTCTGGGACAGGGACAGCACCCAGGGAAGGGCTGGAGCTGGGCCAGGGCAGGCTCAGGCTGGAGATGAGGGAAAGGTTCTTCCCCCAGAGGGTGCTGGCACTGCCCAGGCTCCCCAGGGAATGGGCACGGCCCCGAGGCTGCCAGAGCTCCAGGAGCGTTTGGACAGCGCTGCCAGGGATGGACAGGGTGGCATTGTTGGGGGGCTGGGCAGGGCCAGGGGCTGGATTGATGATTCTGGTGGTCCCTTCCTGCTCCGGGCAGTCTGTGACACAGAGCTGATGCTTTCCAGCCCTGAGATCTCACAGAATTTAACAGACACACCAAAAATCATATTAGGCTCCCAATACCCATCACCACAGAAAACACATGTGGTATCAATATGGTGGTACCCTCCCCTTTGGTAAGAAAAAGAATTAGAAGTCATAAAGACTGGACTCAAACAGCTCTCTGGCTCTTTGCATACTACAAGAGAATATAATCTTTTTTGCCAGTAGCCACCCAAAGTACAGTTTTCAAGGTACATCCCCTAATTTTCAAGGTACATCTTCTCCTAATTAACTCCAACCACTTTCCACCATCAAGAGAAGAAGCCTTTCACCCCTAACCAGAGGCCCCAGCTCCTTCAAGAGGTGATCCAAGCAGCTCACCCAACCCTGGAAAGTAAAAACCCAAGGAACACATCCCCAAACAAGCAGCCCCCTCCCCAACAGCCCCAAGGAAATTCCCAGCCCATACAGACCTGAATACACGATATCAGTGTCCCAATAATTAAAAGCAGCAATCCAGGCCTCAAATTTGTGAGCTTCCCACTGGTTCAGGACATGCACAGAAGGAGCAGATTCATCTATGGAGAAAAGATTCAGCTTCCCCTCCGAATCACTGCTGATCACTCTTAAAGGACATCCACTACAGCAGGGTAGACAAAAAACATTGGGAATTACTGCAACAATCAAATAATTTGATTCAACTAAACACTGGCAGAGACTGGCACCACGGTAGCAGGAATGACACATCCATACAATTCTTTTCAGCTTCATCTTAAAATCACCTGCCCCAGTGACCGCCACTCCCTGCTCTCACGGGGAGCAACCACTCACACCCATGTCAGGGAAAGAACCACTGCTGGCTCTCGTCTTTCTCAGAGATGCAAAACTTGACTTCTTACATGCTTCACATTACATCAATAAACAAATTCCATGTGAAGAGGCTTCTTTTTTTTTTTCTCAAAGTCAGACTCACAATGCCCTTTCAGAGCCTCTTCCCTCTTCTGGAGTACAAAGAGATGTTTTATGTCCTTGCTATCACTGAAACCCAAAGCACTGGCTGATCCTGACCTTTCCTGCTCTCTTCCTGTGCCACTGTACAGTTACAGTTTGTAGACACAATGACCTTGGAGCACTGGGAAATGTTTTGCAATTCCCAGTGCACAGATTTTCTGGCATTCCCTGACATGAACTAGGTCCCTTCTGTTTGGTTACCTGCAACTGCAGGCACTGCTTTGGTGGCCAGGGCTTCTTTCCAGTTCTGTATCAAATGATTCAACCACATTGAATCTCCCAAATTCCCACATAACACATACAGGGCCACCCCCTTAATAGGTTTCTCCTCGAGGCAGGTCTTATGAGCTCTCAGAGATCCTATTACAGCCCAGATACCCTGGATGGTGTAAAAGCAGCAGGATGGCTTCTGTGGCAGTGTTTGAAACAGAAAGTTTTAATAAAAGACAAAATAACAAAGCTCTTTACAGAGAAAAACCGTGCCAGGTGCAAGAGGTCCTTGCCCTGCCAAGACACACCACAAGAGCAATTATCTCCTTTGTTCTCTTTTTTTTCTAACCAATGACTTGGGCAGGGACCTCTTGGCCTCTGTCCAATCGGACAGCCCCAGGGTTAAGGTGAAGTCCAAAAGGTCCTATCAGGTGTCTTTGTACCAAATTCAGAGTGAACCTTCTGGGGTCTTTGGCTTATTTAGTAGACAAAGAGTATTTGAAAATTCTCTTATAATTTGGTCACTCAGTAAACAGGGGGCACATTCCTACACCCCCTTCCTGCAGAGATGTGAACAATGTACATTTGGCTTCTAGGAAAATTATTGGTCTCTCAAGTGACAACAATGACAGGTTTAAAGGGGCGCTTCATCATGGCAACAATCATTTATCATGAAGGACAGAGACAAAAAGGAGAAATATAAGAAGGAACTCTAACTGGCAATTCTGTTTACTCATTAAACAGCACACAGAAATGGCTTTAATTAGCAAATTTGCCCTACAGCATTAAGCAATGACTGCCTGATCCTCTTGGTTTCCAGCCTCACACCAAAGGCACCACTCTTCATCTGCACCTACAGCACCTACAGAACGTATTAAACCCCCCCTTTCAAGGTACAGCTAATTCAGTTTATTTCATGCAGCAATGCCATTTCTGAAATCTCATGTATGAGCACTTGAGAGAAGAAGGAGCCACTTCCAAACCAATTCTCTCCTGTTTCTCACTAACCCATGATTAAACTTCCTACATGTGCTGTTATTAGCAGTTCTTAAGAAGAACTTCACACTAAAATTTCAGCTGTTCTAAGAGCAGAGTTGGAACCAGCTGCTCCATTTGCGTCCTGTTCTGGTCTTTCCTTTTAACAAAGGCAGCAGGAGACACATCCCTGGCTCACCTGCTGTGATTCTCCAGAGCACAACCTCCCATGTGCTGTTGGTTTAGTCTCTGCTCCTGTTCCAGTGGCCAGTGTTTGTGTTCCTGTTACCTTTGCTCTGGAAACAGCAACTTCTAGAGCAGGGCAAGGGAGCCAGCTGGGATCAAGAAAGTCAAAACCACTGAAGACTCCTTCATCCAAGTCCTCAACGTCTCCTGAAAGTTGTCTCACACACCCTGACCTCCAGCCCCAGCCTCCCTCTCCCATCCTCACCATTGCTCTCGTCCAGTGGACCAGTCCAGGGACAAGGCCAGTCGCTGTGTCCCGAGATCCACCCTGAAGCGTGGCTCCAACATGCAGCTGTTCTTCTACTGGAAACAAAAGGAGTGGATTAAGACTGGGAAGACAGCAGGCACATAACAGCAGGTGCACTGCTTCCCACAGCAGCTTTTCCAGAGACGGACGAGCAAACAAGGGCCCCACACTGAAGAAGCAATGAAATGTCCCACAGCCCAGTACAATTGCCCAGTGCTGGCTGAGGGGCAAATGCACACACACAGGATCCCACTCTTCTGCTGCTCATCTCCCACCAAACCTCCCTTAAACTCTGCTTCTTCTCAGGGAGTGATGAAGTGCAGCAGAAGTGATGACCTGACTGCTGAGTTCCCTTACAGACTAGCCTCTGTTTTCTTTGCTCTGTGAGAATGGCTCTGATCACTCTCTTTTCTCACCACCAAAAGAAATCCCACTCTAAAAATCCTCCCTGCTTTTACCAGCTTTGCACGTTCTGGTATTTCCCAATTAAGGCTTACTTGTTTCCAGGGTTTGCTTCTGCCCTCTTCCTGCCTCTCCTCCCCAACTTTGCAGGTGGGTAGAGCCCAGCCCAACTCTCTGGTGCCGCCAACAAGTTCATAGAATTTATGACAAACATTATCAGAAGACAAAAGCATTTAAAAAGCTAAGCATGCTGAGGAAGCCATGGAAACAATCCAGCTTTCCTGCAAGCCTATACACACGACTAGTAAATGTAGAGATGTATCAAACATGGGTTAAAACCAGCTTCAGCAGCAGCGGGCATTGCACGCACCCACCTCACTTCCAGTCAGGTGGCAAAATTCCACAGCACCTGTGGAGTTTGCGATGCCAACCATGGGATGTTCTCCAACAGGAATGTGGCACCTAAAAGATCAAGTTAAACAGGTCTCCAATGTCCATCTTTCTTGTATTTTAGGAAGAGAACAAAGCCATAACTTTCATTCCAACATGCACAAGGAGAAGTTATCTGAGCAAAAAAATCTCACATTAAAAAAATCTCACATTAAGAAAATCTAAGGCTCCTCAAGTTCCCACACACCCGTAAGGAGAGGATTCTGTACAAGGGAGATCTACTGTATGTTGTTATATAAATAAATGAGGTACAAAGTCATGGCCAGCCAAGTGAGCAGAAAGTATGAAACAGAAACAAGACAGTCTTTGCTCGTTGGAACAAACTGGAAAGAATTTCCCTCCAAGAAGTCAGGAACTGTTCCATTAGTAACTATGTGTACTAGTAACTATTAGTAACTATTGCTGTTGCTGCCATGCCAAAAAAGGCTCCCGGGAGGAGCAGAGCGTGCTGCTGTGCCACCGAGCCTGGCCGGGCCAGTGTTACCATTTGATGTCCAGGATGGCGGCCGTGTCGATGCGCTGGATCTCGGTCAGCGGGATGTACGGCTGCTCCTCGTTGTAGTGGTACAGGTAGAGCCGCCCCGTCCGGTCACAGGCCCCATTGCTCCCTCGGGAATCGCTCTGTGGCAAACACGGGGAAAAGAAGGGCAAGCTCAGCCGCGCTTTTGCCTCCGCACCCGAGATCCTGCTAGGAGCGAGGAGCACGGCTGAGGCTCCCACTTGTTCAGCCTTGAGGGATGAAAGCCCCCATCGGGGGCAGCCAAGCTCACCGGAGGAGCCTCTCTGCCCCCGCTCGAGCCACCCGAACCGGGACGTGGCACGGCCCCGCCGCGGGGACCGGCAGGACCGGGGACGGGGATGGGGCTCGCCCCGGAGCGGGGCCAGGCGGGGACGGGGGCTCGCCCTGGTGCGGCGTCGGCCAGGGATGAGGCCGGGGCTCGCCTCGGAGCGGTACCGGGCAGGGATGGGGATGGGAGCTCGCCCCGGAACGGTGCCGGCCGGGCGGAGATGGGGACGTGGACTCGCTCCGGGGCGGGTCCGGCCGGGGCCGGGGCTCACCTGGTCGGGGGGGCGCAGGTGGTAGGTGCCGCAGGCCAGGATGCTGTGCCAGCCCTCCACCGGGCACCACTCCACCGCGTCCGCGCTGAACTCCGTGTCCACCACCTGCAGCGTGCGCGTCCTGCACGGCGCGGCCATCGCGGGCCGGACGCGCTGTGCCGCCGGGGCGGCTCCCAGGAGGCTCCGGGGAGGCGGGGCCGCCGCCCGTCTGCTTCCCGGTCAGGGCGGGCCCGGGGCGGAGCTGCCCTCGCCGAGCCGCCGCTTCCCCCGGCTGCGCACGCCGAGCTCCCGCCGGTGTTCGGGGGTTCCGCTCGCTTGTCCGAGCTCCGCCCAACGCGTCCTTCCCGAGGGAAGGGGCTGCGGCTCCAGCGGCCCCCCGGTGAGGGACCCCTGCCCTGAGCCCGGCAGCTGCTCATGAGAGAAAATCGGGATCAGCCTTTCCTCGCCATTCTCCCCAGCGCCTCGCTTAGAGACCTTCCCCAGCCCGGCGCTTCCCGAGGAGACACGGGCGGGTACCGCTGTTCCGGAGCTCGGAGCGCTGCTGGTCGCTGCCCTGAGCCTTTCCCTTTCCCCTCAGTCCCTTCCCAGTCGGAGGGCGGGTCCTGCACGCTCAGGATGCACCGCAGCCATTCCCACGGCGGTGCTGCTCCCTGCGCTCCCGTCCGCTCCTGGAGCCTGCATTGCTGCCGTTCCCCTGGAGGAAATCCTGCAGACCCAAAGGTCTCTTTGCTCAGTGAAATCCCAAGGCTTTTTGGCCGTTTTGGGTGTTTTCCCATAACCAACCCTACATTTATTGACACTGAATTTCATTTCCCACTCTGTCATAACATCCTTCTGCAATGCACTCAGCCTTTATTATATTATTATTACACTGAATAACATCATCAGTAGATGCTTTCAGTTTCATTATACATTACCTTTTTTTCTAAATTTTTCTATATATTGGGCATCCAGCTGTTTACTTCCCACCACCAAAAAAACCCTCCCTTCTACTCTTCCTTTCCTGTCTTTTAAACAGTTGTTTGTCTATGTGACATTTCCCTTTTTGACCCGCAGCTTTTTTTCCTTAAGTGCCTTGAGCAAAGTCATCTCTAAATGCAGTTCAGACTGTCCCAGCCAAATCCTCTTTACCCCGTTTCTTGATACCTGGAATTGAAGCAATTCCAGTAAAGTTTTGAAGCATGCTTTCCCTTTGCAGAACCCACAGTGACTCCTCCTCGGTATTCAGCCAGTGGCGCTGCATCACAGCATCCATGAATAGGAGAAGTGCAAGTGGCTGTAGTTTGAACTCCTTCCAGAAGCTGCTGTGACATTGTACCAAGGGAGAGGTCACCATCCCAGCTGGGAGCTCAGCTTATTCATCCCTGAGCTCCCTCGGAGCCGTAGGTGGCACCGTCTGGTGCTGGCAACTTGTTGCTGCTCATTTCGACTGAACTTTAATCTCTCCTAAAAGCACTTCTGTTCTGAACAGACTCTCTGTGGAACTCTCCATATGGAAGTATTCCTGTGTGAACTCCACCAGCTCTTTCACAGGGAACACATATGCAAACAGTTCACTGGATTTTCTTCTGCTGAGACTTTCATCTTCAGGTCAGCCCCTCCCTTTCCTGTGCATCAGTCCCTGCTGATTCCAGCAGCCAGCCCCTCTGCTCCTGATTTTTTCAAAACTACTCATGCAAGTTTTATGACTTGAACATTCTTCATATTCTATTTTTCTTTGCATTATTTTGCTGGGTTGGTTGGTTTGCTTGCCTTTCACCTGCCAAATGTTATTCTTTCCATCTCTTACATTTGGACACAAGTTCAGTTTAAAAAGGATTTCTTTTTACTCCGAGTATCCCACATGCTCCTGTTTAATCACAGCAGCCTGCTTTTGCTCTCACTGCTGTTTTGCTGGGTGGTGAAGCTTTGCTCCTGGCTCACGTGGTGTCTTACACCATCTCCATGCCCACCATAAGCATTTCAGTCTTTTTGCTGCTCCTTTTACCACGAGTTTCATTTAAAATTAAGTCACAAAGGAAAACTAAGACTATAACCTGATGGTGTTTTCAAGGTGCAAGTATCAAAACACCAAGCCCTGCAATCCACTGTATTTCATATTTGGTGTTCCTTAAGCCAGCCAGGATTTCCAGTTGTGTTTTTTGCATGTTGGCATTGGTGATATCATCCTACTTGGATAGGAAGGAGCACCTGGAAGGTACCTATATCAACATTTCATGGTGTGTTTACAGGGGTGTGCAGCCCTCTGTTACAGCCAGCACCAGGAATGCTGCAGCCTCCTGACCTGAGCTGGATTTACCAGATATCCCTGCAGGAAACAACTTGGATGAAGAACATCTCCATCAGGGGGAAGCTCTTGGAAAATCAGTTCTTTATCAGAACTGTCCAGGTCTGCTCCCAGATAAATGGCTCCAATCCTGGGTTTTTAAGTACTTGTCCATATAGAGCTATCCCTGCCATCTGGGGCTCTCTGTGGGTAAGGAGGGCCTTTACAAGAGCTCCATCCCCTGGGATGGCTTGGGGAGCTGCCACCTTCAAGTTCCTTTCTGACCCTCCTTACTGAGAGGGAAGATCTCTGTACATGCCAAGATCTGCCAGAATCAATGATCACACAACCTCCCCGACCAGCAGGCAGGGATGTGTTTATTGCAGGCCCCAAGACCTTTCCAAGAGTCAAAATCCCTGCAGCCACTTCTCTCCTCTGGCACAAGGACAGTCTGGAGTCAGAGATCACACACCCAGGTCAGAACCTGTTACCTCCCTGAGCCTGTGCAGGATGTCTGGGCAGTTTCTTTCCACTTGGGTTGGTCTCACAGCCCTTTAACCCTGTGGGCATCTCCCCACCTGCTGTACCCCACCCTCCTCCCTGCCCTCCTCCATTCCCTGGGATTGGGATTTCCCCAAGCACCCTCCATCCTGGCTTTCTCCCACCCCTCCCTGAGTCCCACCTCTCTCTCATTCCCTCAGAGGAATTTCCCCATTGTCCCACCAGACCTTGGTTTGCAGCCTGTCCTTATCCTCACAGCAGCAGCATTAAAACATCAGCACCAACTTTTCCCTGCTTGGTGCTGCTCAAGTGTTTATGGGCTCTAAGATTGCATTTTTGGTTTTGATAAACATGATTCCTGGTAATAAAATGGAAAACTAGCAGGACAAATAGCAGCCTTTTAAACAGGCAAGGGAAAAAAGTCAACACTCCTGCCCTATTCAATGGATTACCTCAAATGATGAACAAAATATTCCTTATGTCCCATTTTATATTAATCAAAATGGCATTTCACTTCAAGGAAAGAATTAATGTTTCCTTTAAAAAAAAAGATTACCCATTACAGGAAAGTTTGACTGGGTCCTGCTTGATTTTTTCATACTGAAGGGCATTTTGGGCTGCCTGAACAGAAATGTTACAGCACAACTGTGGTTTAAGAGTAGCAACTCAACCAAATGTCTTCAAGTGAACTTCCTGCTGGAAGTTTCAGAAGTTTTTTGCTCTTTCCCAGGATGCTTAAAGCCAAAGGATGAAAACCCACCCAAATGTTAATAATTCAGAACTTCCTGTGCAGATATTAGAAACAGAATGTAATATTGGAAGTCCACAGCAGATCAATTTTCTAACAAATTGAATACAAGCAAGACCAACATTGCAACATGAAGTGGCAAAGTGAATCCTGATTGAAAAATCAAAATTCTAAGCTTTCACAAAAAAAATTTCACTAAGCACTCCAAGAAAAGCTCTGCATTAAGCACTCAGCAGCTCACATTCTTCTACTGTGAAGCAAGACTAACACCTGGCACTAAATTATCCATTTAGTTCTTCAGGAAACTCAACCAATGTTCCGTACACCTCTAAGGCAAAAATGAAAAAGAAAATGGTTATTCATGAAAAGAAAAATAGGCATGTGCTCTGCAAGGGAAATCCTCCTCCCATACTGCTTTTACTCATTACTACATTAAAAAAAAATTAAAAAGTGATTCTTAGATCGATAAATCTTTAAAAAGTCAATAAATAATTCAAATTACCCAATATTAGATATCTAAACATCTCTGCACATGACTGGAGTGTTTGCTATGCTATGGGGAAGCCACGAGGGCAACCACATCCACACAGCTGCTACCTGAGCTCTGCTACCACTGCCTTCTGTACAAGGGCTTTGGAACAGAAAGCTGATCCAGCTTCCTGAAAATCCTGGGGCTCCAAGGCCCATCTCCAGCAGCCCCTCCAAGGCAGCCCCTGCTGCAGTGCCCGGACACTGAACCCAGAGGGTCCCCATGCCCCACACCAGCTCCTGGGGCACTGCTCCTGCCCTGCAGGGATTTCCAGCAGCCAGGGGTAACTGAGCTTTGAAGGCAGCTAGAAGGGAAGGGGAAAAAGCCAGAGAGCAGACATGGATTCATTCCAACCTTTACTTTGTTTGCTCTTTTTTTGTTTGTATTTTTTTTTAAATAGAGCATCCATGCAGAGTTCTCCAGAGTAAGTGCTGATGCCAAAGCCTGCCCCGCCAGCCTTGGCACTGCCACAGACACTTCTGCCACATGGGAGGAAAAGCTTTTGCTACATGACTTTTTTTCTTTTTTTTTTTAAACTTTTAGGCCAACAACATGTTCTCATCTGAACATTACAGTTAATGAATGCTATCAAGAATTCCTAACAAAAACTGTACATGAGTTTACAAACGTATTAACATATAAATAATGAGAAGCTTCCTGCCTGGAGCTCCACAGTAGTCTTTTTGCTTGAGAATATAATACTGGAAGGGCAGACCCGATCCCTTTCCACAGCACCAGTCAGAGCTGGCTTAGTCCAGTCAGCCGTTCTGCTCAAGCATCACAGGGATTTTCTTCAGTGCCTCTGGCTTTGATAAGCAGTCTGTCATACTGTGCAAAAGCAAGAGTCCAATGCCTTTGGGAAGGAATCCTGCTGCTGAGAGGCCTCTGCCACCCGGTCATCGTTCTGGTCCGAGCTCCTGCTGGAAGGTCCTTTTCTTCTCCCGACAGTGTTTCTTGTGAGCAGGCCAGTCCTTCTGCTGGCACTGCGAGCCGCAGTACCGCGCCACCTGGCAGCGCCCACAGATGTTGAATTCACGTAACTGGGAACAAAAGATGGTGTTAGAGGGGCTGCTCAGGGCCCAGGAGAACCTCAGCATCACGCCCAGGGCACACCCCAGCAGCTTTCCCAAGAGGACCCAAAAGCATTCCCAAGGACCTTATTATCAGGTCTTCCATTCCTGTCACAAGGAGGTGACAGGACAAGGCTGAACAGCCTTAAGCTGAAGGAGGGCAGGGTTAGAGGGATATTGAGAAGAAATCCTTCCTGTGAGGCCCTGGCACAGGGTGCCCAGGGCAGCTGTGGCTGCCCCTGGATCCCTGGCAGTGCCCAAGGCCAGGCTGGACAGGGCTGGGAGCAGCCTGGGACAGTGGAAGGTGTCCCTGCCCATGGAATGAGATGAATTGTGAAGTCCCAACCCAAACCAGTCTGGGATTATGGGATTCCGTGAAACACAAACATCCCACCACGAGTTTCAGAGAACCAGAAGGGTTTGAAGAAATTTCTGTGGCTGTACATTTGCTCTTGTAAAATGGCCTTAATAGACAAAATATTGGAGCATTACACATTTGTTGTCACAATGCTGCTGTTTTGTCAACTTAAGTTCTGTTTTCAAATACAAACACCTGAAATTCAGAAATTATGAGGAGGGCTGCACAAGCTCAGCCAATGCCAAAGTTATTGTTATCCAGGGAGCTTTTGGGCAAAGACCCAAATAAAAGGCAGAGCTGCCTCTGTTTCAAATACAGGGAATTTAACATCATTTTTGCAAATGTTCTCTTCCCCAAAGCAGAAAGTGGAACACAATGGGTTTAGCCTATTCAGCATCTGCTATCACAAGAAAAGCCCTTGCTTATAGATAAGGCATCTGTGTGACAGAGGCACACAGCTCATTCTCTCACTCCTGACATTGCTTTATCTTCCTCCAGCAGAACTTTTCCTCCCAGCTCTCCCCTGAATGAAGGCCACTGCAATTCACCTTCTGCTCAGGAAATGGTAACCAGGTTATTTTTTGATTCCACGACATCCAAACCCTCTTACAATGCTTCCTGCTGCCTCACAGCTGCTCCCTCATTCGGCTCTGTTCCCTGCAGGAAAGCTTCCACCTGGCTTTTTGTGCACTCTGCAGAAATCACCCTCCTCCCAGCAGCCCAGTAACATCCACTGCTCCAATTCAAACCCACATTCCCTCCAACTGAAAATTATCACAGGGTCTTGGAGGTTCAGGACAAAGAAAACCTGAGTGCAAGAAAATTATTGCTTTTAGCCACTGAATGGCTCACATAAAGCTCTATATTTTAAATAACAAATCCCTAGACACACCATTAGCCCAAGGCATTCCATGCTCACTCCCAGCTTTCTGAACCCACCTGTTTTTCAATCATTGTGCAGGGAGGGTAGTGACATTCATAGTAAGTGCAGGAGTTCTCCTCTTCCTCCACAACATCCCCATTAGCGTTGTAATATCTGGTTACATTCAGGACAGGAAACTGCTCTTCTATGGGGTCTGTAGGAAGTTGTTGGATTGCCAGCCAGTACAGACTTTGTTCCCTGGAAAAAAAAAACAAGTACAAGTTTGGTACATCAATTCATAATAATCATACAGAGAAACTGATTCCAAATTTATTAATAAATAAGGGTAATGTATTTAGCCTCAAACTACACATACTGCTCATAAATTGGGTATTTTTAAGGTTATTTTAGCCTAAGTACAAACCCCAAGTGTTTAAAGGTATCAATCAAGAAACATTAACATCGAGCAACATTAATTCTGTGCAAAATTATTCACACCAAGTCAAAATTCATTTCTGGCTTGAAGTCTGTTTCTTGTTCTTGAACCCCCAAAATCACGTGGAGCATTTGTAATTCACTACAACTTCTCAAAATCAGTTTAATCAGCTCTAAACACCCCAATCTTAAAGCTGCTGCTGCAAGTGTTTCAGGAGAAGAGTGTGATGTGAAGTCTGCAGGTCTCCCACTGTGTCCCATCACTGATTATCCAGCTCCATCCTGGCACAAAGAGTTTGATGTGCTGAGTGGCATCAGTGAAACCCAGCCTGTGGGGAGTTCCCACAAGCTGCTGGTGAGAGGTGCTGGAAGCTGAGCCCAGAACTCACCCTGAGTGAGTGCAACCCCAACTCAAAATTTCCATCATGGGCATTCTGCAGCTCCCAGTTCCCACAAGTCACACTGGAATTCCAGTGCCTGAGGCACAGAAGGCAGTGAGATGTGCAGATTTCCCTGAGCCTCTGCTCAGCTGGGAGGGCACAGAGGCTTCCTGCTCCACCTGGCACAACCCCGAGGGTGAGATGGTCCCTGCACAGCAGGGACATGAGCACAGACTGTGCCCCAGCTGAGGCAGCCAGGACAGAGTGATGTGTGAAGAATCCAAGGTTTAATCAAAAAGGCTCTGCCAAAGCAAAAATCACTAAAGGAAGGAGACAACATTTGAGGATATTTTCATTCCCCCTGCCAGGTGCTGCCATACCTTTGTTTGCTAGAGATTTCCTCAGCCTTGGGCTTCCACCCCCAGGGGACGAGGCGCAGATTGTCCAGGCGGTTGTCCACGGTCACAGAGTTCAGATGCACCACCTGAAAGCCAGGAGCAATCCCACCCCGGTGCCTCTCCCTGCAGGAGACAAAACCAGCCTGAAGGTCAGTGGTGAACAGGAACAGCTAAAAAACAAAGCATCACAGCAATTCCAGAGGCCACGTGAGGTGGGACCTGCTGGCACTGGGCTGCAAACAAACTCCAGTGGCTACTTCAGACAGGGCAACTCCCAGGAGAAAGTGCCTTTTTTCCAACAGCTGGTTTCAGTTATAAGTTAGTTGAATCAAAAGACAGAGCAGAGAGTAATTTTAAGCATATTGCTTTGTTCCAGAGTCTACTCCTCCAGTTACTGCTAGAGATCCATGGAATTACAGTGCTCCTTGGAAGGTGCCAATACTGGCTTACTATTTTCATAGGAAATTCTATCAGACACATTTGTGCAAGTTTGGCACTGGTGTGGTGTCACAGGGCCTATTATTTGTGAAGAAACATCTCTGAACAATAACAGGACACAGGTTTCACTGAGTACACAAATGCTTTTTAGACTCTAATTGTGTGTAACACACAAAGTCTGAAATGACTCCACAACTGACCAAGAGACACCTGAAACTTGCCCAAAACCCAAAGTAGGACTAAGCCAGGATGGCTGCAGGGGGAATCTTCCCTACTGCCTTCTAAGAATTTCCATTTCCCCTTCTCCCTTCTTTCACCTCTCTCCCTGTTTCATCAAGTTCACTGTCAAACACCCTCAAGTCTGGACAAGTTTTGGTATCATTCCTGCAGGAATCCCCATCCCAGCTGAAATGCAAGGCTTGGACAGAAGGCTGTGTCCGTGTGATTGTTCTGCCATGAGGAACTTCCCAGCACAGCAGAGCAAGGACCAAGCAGAGCTGACAGCACTCACTGAGGGTAACCCAGCACCTCCTCCAAGGAGACCTCCCAGCACCTTCCCACAGCTTCACCTAAGCCCAGCCTGACACTGAGCCCTGCTCAGCCTTTACTGAACATTTCAGCTCAAATAGCTCATTTAATTTTGAAGATAAATAGCTCATTTAATTTTGAAGAGTTTTAAAATTCCCACTTTTTTTAACCTTTACAAAACTCAGCATTACCCAGCAGAACAGGAAACTCATTTCAATATGCCTTACAATTAAAAATGCAGGATTTTGTATTCTTGGTCAGAATCCATCCAGATATGTGTGTAAGTTATATACCTTGGTAAGGAATACTCCTGCACTTCACATACACCCCAAAACTTTGTAGAATTTAATGAGGAGAATGCCCTTACAAGCTACAAGCAGCATCTGCACACAGACTTGTGTTCCAGCTCCCACCAGGTAATTCCTGTGAGGACACCCCTGCCAGGGAGGCTGCTGGGCCTGCATGGAACAGGGAAAAGTTCTTCCCTTTGAAGGTAAAACTAATAAAATCCTTCTTTTGGGGAAAAAGAAACCAAACAACACACACTAAAGCAAACAAACTATGCCAAGTAGTCTGCTGAAGTGCTCTTAAAGAGGACTCCCAGCTTGATTTGGGTTGGAAGGGACTTTAAAATTCAGCTTATTCCCTGCCATGGGCAGGGACACCTTCCACTACCCCAGGTTGCTCCAAGGCCCATCCAGCCTGGCCTTGGGCACTTCCAGGGATCCAGGACCACTTCCAGGGCTTCCCCACCCTCACAGGGAAGGACTTCCCAATATCCCATCTATTCCTGTCCTCTGGCACTGGGAAGCCATTACAGTAACAGGTATTTTTGAGTTGTCAAAGGCCAGCAGAGGGTCTGGCAAAGGAAATCAGGAGTCCTGAGGGCTCCAAGTGGGAGCCCAGGAACTGATGAACTGCTGGAGGTGAGCATCAGACAGATATTGAGACAGGGAAGGAGTTAAGGTTCTTAGAATGAGCCTAGGACAAAATGCCAGCTGGAGAGATGGGACAGATAGGAGACAGGAATCTGGGAGGAGGAGACAGAAGTTCAGAGCAAGAACAGACTGTGAAGAAGGAAAAGGGAAGGGAATTCCAAGACTAAGTTAAGAAATATTTTTTATTTTATTAGATGAGAGTTTAGAAACTGCTGGAGTTGGGGAAAGAGAGAGGATTATGAGAGATTGTCCCTGACACTGGGATGTCACAGCAGAGTGGCACATATCTACCCCTGCTCCTCCACAGCCCAGATCTGCACCCAACACCCCAAAAAGCAAATTCTGACCAAATCCTCTCCCACACTGAGCCAGTCTTTACCTCCTGGTATGAAACCACTTTCATCTCCATCACTGCCAGCTTTTCTGTGGCCTGAAGTGACAAAAGCCTAAGTAAAGGTGGAAGCTGGGCCTTGCTGGCAAGCAGTCAGTGTTAAACACCACTGCACTGAGGTGCCAGAACTTGTAATGCCAAATTCAGGGTGGTCCCTTCTCTCCACACATCAAGAAGGAAGCTTTGAATGCATGAGCACTCCACTCCCCCCCCAGGCCCCTCTTTGACCACCCCAGTTCATGCAAAGCGAGCAGGAAGGACAGCCTGTGGAGAACCTGCCTTGTCCCTTGCAGAAGGGGCAGAGGAACAGCCTCAGTAATGCAGCCAAAACACCTGCACAGCTGCAGCTTCTGCCTCCCCCTGCACTCCTGAGCTCCTGCAAGATGCCAGGCAAAACCCTTCCCCCCAGAATTTTCAGAGAATCCTCTAGATTCTGTTCTTTTGGTATTTCAGCAGCTCAGAACCCAGGACTGGAATACAAGTGCAGACACAGCAATTCCAAGCACCAGGAACCAGGACTGAGCCTGTTACAGGCAGCATGATGGCAAGGGCTCTAAAAAAAACCCTTTAAAACCCCCAGAAATCAGGTCCTGGATGTCTTTTTGAACATGCAGTTGGTGCTACTTATGACTAATTCCTGCTGCTGCTGTTCCCCAAGGAACATCTCTGCACCCAGCAGAACACAGGGCTGGGATTGCTCCACAGGGAATGGGTGAGGGGATAAAGCTTCTGCAGAGACATCCAAATCCTGCTTTGGGGGAGCCAAAACTCCATGTGGAAATAACAGCAAGCACCAGAGAGGCTGAAGAACCATCAGAAAGTTCTCTCTTTAAGACTTTTTGCAGCTCATGTAGGGAATTTCCAGCTCTTGGATGCCTTTTGATCCCACAGTTGCCTCTGCACAGGGCAGGAGGAAGGCTCTGGGAGAAGGTCCCTGTCACTGCTGCAGCTCCAGCAGATCCAGGATTTCTATCCCAAGGGCCTCATGACGTGAGCAAAGATACCTGCTTAACTAGAAAAGAAACAAAATTCAAAAAATCTGTTTTACTTGCACCTACCACATGCTGCTCACTCCATCTTAAACCAGAGGTACACAATTGGGTTGGCTTTTTATGGTTTTGGGAGTTCGTGTGCAGAGAACAACTGAATTACACACCTACACCTGCAGTAATGCACGTTCTTTGGCTTTCATTCATCCAAGGAGTCAGGCTGGCACTGGGAAGTGCAATCACTGCCTGGCTCTGCCCAGGTCTCCTGACTGTCACAGACCTCCAGCACTGCCCCTCCTCACCAAGGGAAGGACCTGACACTACTCTCCAGTCCTGCTTTGTGCTCAGAGCAGCCCCAAAATTGCTCTGGTTAGGAGGGGCAGAAGCTTCACAGCCCCTGCAGAGACTCAGAGCTGCAGTGTTTGAGCTGCAGCTAAAGATGAGCAACACAAACACCTTCAGGACTAAAAGGAATTCACAGGAACAGCAGAGATATTTTATATTTTCTTGTCCAAAACTCTGATTGCAACTTCAGAACTGCAGCTCTGCTTGCCTGGCAGCTGACACCCCCCTCTGTGCCTCTCCAGAATCCCCCTCACACACAATCTCTTATTTTTAACCCCAGCCCATGCTCGAGTGACACAATTTGAATTTCCTAACTGAATATGCTCAAATGACTTCCTTATTTGAGTAAAACAAGCCAGGAGAGACAATGGCTGGACTGTGTCATAAACAAATGGCTGGGCTGTCATTATTTGCACGGCCTTCAACAATTGACCTGAATAATTTTCAGGTGCTGTTTAATGCTACTTACAGATAATAATTATGACTGTCTGAGGCTCACAGTTAGCAGCAGCTGTCAGTGATTTGTTCCACATATTGCAGCCAATTTCATAATTTCAATAAAGTTCTATGTGCAATAAGATTAAACATTAACAGATGCAGGTTAAAATCCATATTTAATAAGCAGATTAGAAATAATAACAATAATCTGATATTCTTCCTGTCTCCTCCCTCCAGTGCAGAGCCCGGTTCTAGGGGATAAAAGGTAACCTGGATGGATAAAGGGCATCCTGGGCACTGTGACTTCAAAGGATGTGGAACTGAATAGAAAATAATTTTTCCAAAAAGGCTTTTAAAAGAAATAAGATTTCTTCAGCAAATCCCACCTTTTGTACAAACCCATCATCATCTAGAAGGAGCAATAGATCAGCTCAGAGGGTGAGCTGCTCTCACAAATGAGGAAATTGGCCCTGAAACTTAATGTTAATCCTATGAAGAATTTCAAGGATTTGTAGTGTATGGAAAATAAGATGCAGCAGCGGACATGAACCATCAGCAGCATCATCTCAGGCAGTTTTGCAGAAAGCCATAAAAAACACCTCAAAGTTTTAAGTTATCAGGAGTTCCCTCTCTCCAGTGCTCTGCCAATTCTCAGCAGACAAAAAGCCCCACACAAACCTTCTAAGGTTTGTCTTCACCTATTAAATGGTACAGGTTCTGTCCTTCCCCCCAGCTGAAGTTTGGGCAGCATTTCTCAGGTGTAAGCAGGGTGTCCATGAACCTGTCTCTGCTTTCCCTGCCTGGAATGTTCCACAGGCTGTGCCGTGTGAGACTCTGCAAACCAAAGTCCTGTGGGCACCCTGTGCTGAGTTTCCAACTCTCCTGAGGGGACTTTGGCTACTACAGGCAGAGAAATCAGCCCACACGAGTTGGGGACAGCAAACTGAACCCTTGGTTGTCCCCTGCCCCAGTACCCACCAGAGCAGCTCGTGCAGGAGGCGGCCCGAGCCCCGGCCCCGGTTCTTGTCGAAGGCATAAGCGAAGATTTTAGCACCATTTCCATCAGCATCCACCTCCATCCGAGCCTGCAGGGAAAGGAAAGGCCGTGAGATCCCCCCACAGGGGCACAGAGCACCTGCTCCTCTGGGATGGACCCGACATCTCACACCTGTCCCTGCAGGTCCCTCGAGCTCGGTGGGACCCGAGACGTCCCAAACCCCCAGGGGGACCCAACCAGCCCGGCTGGGAAAGGCCAGGGAGCAGCTGGGGGCTGCCTGGATAAAGAACAGCAGGAATGCAGCTGGGATTCACGGCAGGATCCACACTCTGCCCCTGAGCAGCCACCAGGGCTTTGCTCTCAGCACTGCCCTACACCCCCCTCACTGGGACAGGCAGGGCCTGTCCTTTTTCCTGCACTCCACAACACTGTTCAAAGCTTACAAAGTGCAGCAAGAACTTGATACATTTGGGACGGTCACAGTGTGTTGCCACCACAGTGACAGACACTCACAGGCTGCCAGAGGGGAGGAATGGACAAACAGGGAGTGTTCTGGCAGCAGCACTGCCCAAACTCCTAAAATCTCTAAGAGCATCCCCAAAGCATCCGCTGCACTGGAGAAATTTAGCAGATGATGGTCCCTCCTCCAAAAAAGCCTTATTTGTTAAAGATTTTGTAATCACTGTCTTTCAAAGCCTTGGTAGAACCCACTTATGCACTTCCAGTGGATGTGAAGAGGAAACACTTTTTCTGGTCCCATAATATCAGTTACAATAATACAGGTTTTCCTCACCCAAGACTAAGTGCAAAGTGAACATTTTTAATGTTTGCCAAACCATGGGAGGACAAATTATCAGTTCTCCAAAAGCATACAAATAGTATGGGGAAAAAAAACCCTACAAAACAAATTAGTAAATACATGTTTTAAAACAATATTCGTCTAACTGGAAAAAAATAAAAAGAGAAAACCCAGAACTTTTCCTGCTTGGAAGCCTCCACGTTGGGACTTCAATAACTCAAAACTGGTTCTTTTTGCGCCAATCAGCGGAGTTGAGGCACAGCACTTCCACGGGCTGGAGCAGGGCAAAAGGAAAGGAAAATGCCGAAGCTCCGGCGGGAGCCCGAGCACCGCCGGCCCCAGGAGGGCGCGGGGGGCCGGGGCAGCCCCGGCCGGGGCGGGGAGCCACGAAAGCCGCTAAAATAACGCGAGGGAAGCGCGGGCAGCGGGCGGGAGCCCCTCACCTCGAAGGAGTAGCTCTCCACCAGCGGGATGTCCTGCTCGTCGATCAGCGTGTACTTGGTCTGCAATACAGCGAGAGCGCCGTCAGCGCGGCCCCGGCACGGCCCCGGACTGCACGGCACGGCCCCGGCTTCCAACGGCACGGCTCCGTAAGGCCCCGTACGGCCGCGGCCCGGCCTCAGCGTGGCCCCGGCACGGCCGCAGTGGCTCGGTAAGGCCCGGTAATGCACGGCACGGCCCGGCACAGCACGGCCCTCCCGCCCGGCCGTCCCCGCCGCCGCCCGCTCGCCCGGCCG
>VXAX01005989.1:99889-122629 GCA_013399835.1 Leptocoma aspasia | reverse complement strand
TTGGGCTCTGAGGGTGCCCACTGCGTGCAGGGGATCAGGGTTTGGGATCTGTGGGTGCTCACTGCCTGCAGGGGATCAGGGTTTGGGATCTGCGGGTGCTCACTGCCTGCAGGGGATCAGGGTTTGGGATCTGAGGGTGCTCACTGCCTGCAGGGTGGGTGCTGGTCTGGGCACTTACAGGCTTTCAGTAATTTAATAAATAAAAGTTACATCGTGTAATGGTTGCATGCCAAGGGCCTGTCTCACTCCTGGCTGCTCAGTTTGATGTGTCTTCACTAAAGCAAATTTCCACTTTTAAAAGCTGTTCATTTAATCCATTTAACAAATCTCTAATCCTTCATCTTGTGACACCTGGTACAATTATTTTCCTGTTCCTTGTCTGCCCTTCAGCCTTCATGTCTTTATCCATTTTCTTGGGTGAAAACTGGTAATTTCCCACTATCCCCATGACCAATGAGATCTGGCTGGAATAAGAAAAGGTGAGGTGGGACAAGGGGATGCAGAAGTGCTCAGCAGAGTTGAACATGGTCACCAATTCAAGAATATCTTAGTGCAGGCACCTTTGCCTTCTGCTTTCTCATATTGTAATCTTTTGTTTGTGCCTCTGATATCTTGCCTTTGATTGCTGCCCTGCATTTGCCTGACAGTCAGCTTCCCTTCTTGCTCAACCCTTTGAGTTCTGGCTGTCACCTCTCCTCCTGGGAGCTGGTCTGAGCAGCATTTCAATAATCTGAACTGGTTAAAGAGGCAGAAACTGGGATGGCAGGGAAAGAGCCACGGAACTGTTGGAGATGAGTTTGTAGCCACCTCCTGCTGTGTCCCATGGCTTGTCCCAGTGACAGCATGGCTTGTCAGTGGTGTGACAGCAGGACAGTGACTCAGGATGTCTCTGCCTCCTTGTTCCTGCAGTGAAAGGAAGAGGGATGAATTATACTGAATTATTTTACTTTGACAGGATTTATCTCTGTAAAGATTTTACAGAGTTTTTGGCAGAACTCTCCCTGCTCAGGGAACGTCCCTGGCTGGATCCTGTGAGTGCCTGCTCCTCAGGAGACTTTGAGGCCAGTTTGCAGACACAGAGCTGGCAGAGAACCAGCATTTTATGTGCAACACCTGAGCTCCACTGAGCCCTGAGTTGTGTTGTGTAGCTGTGCCAGTTACTGCTGCATTGGTGAAGCAGTGGCTCTTTTGTGCTGATTTTTAATTGCTTAGGAATTTTAAGCAGTGTTTAAAAAGTCAGTGCAAGTGTTTAAAATGTTACTCCCTGTTCAGGGCTCGCTGTTGCCCTCCTGCTCTTCTCTCATCTCCTGGTCTTATCTCGCAGGCAGATCCCCCTGACCTGTGTCAGGTCCCTCTGGGAGCCCCTGTTCACCTGCAGCCCCAGCTCAGGCCCTGTCTGCTTTGCCCATTTGTGCCCCCTGGTCCTATGCAGCCACAGATAAACCCCTTTTCCTCCTTGATTTCATTGCTCAACTGGCAATATCTCTTATCCAGCACCCCCACTGGCACCACCTCATTACCAGCTGCTCTCCCCATTCCTTGTCCAGCCACAGCTTTCTGTCTTTCCCTCAAAATCTGCCAACAGCTCCTTTTTCTCCCCTGCTGGGTCAGAGCCCTGTCCCAGAGCTGCCTGGTGTCTGTTCCCCTTCAGCCACCTGCACTCCTGATTCCACCAGGCATCTTCCTGCACCCAACCTTTCCTCTCTCAGGTTCAACTTCTCTTCCCTCACACTTGATCAACTGCAATCCTTGCTCTCAGTTCTTTGTTATTGTGCCAGAATTGACCTTGAGTTTAAATAGTTTGGGTTTTATCCCTGGTGCTTGATTTCTTGATACAGCTTTTTAATTGTTAGTTCCTGGAGTGGACCCTGCATTTCTCTGATTCCTCAGCAGCCTTTCTCTGTGTCTATCCCAGGGCTGATCCAGACAACCAACCCCTCTCAGACCACAGCAGGGTCTGAGTGCCTCATGTTTGTACTTCCCTGTGCTGGAACCTGCCAGCTGTGTGATCCACTAAACAATTAACTTTTGCTGACGCAATTATTTTCTTTTTAACCTTCCCCTCTTATTTTCTTTTTAATCTCCCCATTTATTAGGTCCCAGTTCTGCAGGCCAGGCTCCCCAGCAAACACAGACCCCAGGATCCCTCAGCCTTTCTCTGCAGTGACCATCTGTGCCCCTGGACAGAGGCAGAGTCAGGACTGAAGATGCCTCTCTTCTCCAGGAAGAAGAAACCCAGTGATGATGCTCGGAAGCGCCTTGAGTACCAAATGTGCCTGGTAAGCACTGCCAGGGTCACTTCTGTCCTGAGTGTCTGATCCCTGGCTACCAAATGTGCCTGGTAAGCACTGCCAGGGTCACTTCTGTCCTGAGTGTCTGATCCCTGGCTACCAAATGTGCCTGGTAAGCACTGCCAGGGTCACTTCTGTCCTGAGTGTCTGATCCTTGGGTACCAAATGTGCCTGGTAACCACTGCCAGGGTCATTTCTGTTCTCCATGCCTGATCCTGGCTCCAAGTGATTTGGTACATCCCCTGCAGGACCACTAACCATGTTCCATGACCAGTAATTGTGTTCCTTATCCCACCAGTACAGCAAGTTTTCTTCCTAATGTACCTCAGGGAATTTCTGCCTCCCTGTCTGCCTTTGCCCTGCCACCCCCTTGTCCCCTTTGTGCCACTTCTGTCCCTCTCTGTGTGGTTCCATGGGGCATCATCCACCTCCAGCCAGCCTGCAGGTGGGACTCCAGCTCTCCTTTCTCCTCCATGCCCCTTTGCCCTTACAGATCTCCCAGTTTGCTTTTCCTTCCAGGGAACCTGTGACTTCCCATCATATGTGCCTTGCCTTCTGCCTCTCTTTTGCTTCCCATTATTCTGATCTTCCTGTCACTCTGAGAATTAACTCATCAGATGTTGCTGTTTGTTTTCCTGGAGTAGGATTTCACCGGGATGCTCTGGCACAGGGAATCTCCTGGGGAAGGGATGAGAAGAGGCTGAGGAGTTGGGGTGGCTCAGCCTGGAGAAAAGGAGGCTCAGGGGGGCCCTTCTGGCTCTGCACAACTCCCTGACAGGAGGGGACAGCCAGGGGAGTTGGGCTCTGCTCCCAGGGGACAGGAGGAGAGGGAATGGCCTCAGGCTGGGCCAGGGCAGGCTTAGATTGGATATTGGGACTTTTTTTCTTGAAAAGCATTGTCAGACATTGCAACAGACTGCCCAGGACAGTAGTGGGGTCACCATCCCTGGAAGTGACCCAGAGATGTGTAGATGTGGCTTTGGGGACATGGGTTAGTGGTGTCTGTCCAGGTTCATTGCTGTTAGCAGCTGCATTGGATGGACTTGATTTGAACATGGAAAATACTTTGGAACAGAACCACAGAATGCCAGACTGGTTTGGATGGAAGGGACCTTAAAGTCCATCCAGTGTCACCCCTGCCATGGGCAGGGACCCTTCCACTATCCCAGGCTGCTCCAAGCCCCATCCAAACTGGCCTTGGACATTCCAGGGATGGGGAGTCCACAACCTCTCTGGGCAATATGCAGCAAGAGGTGCTGTATTTCTGCATGCTCTGATTCTCTGCGTGTCTTTCTTCCCTCTCCAGGCAAAAGAAGCTGGTGCTGATGACACCCTTGACATATCCAGATGTGAGCTCTCAGAGGTATGTCCTCCACAACTTCCAGTCTTCACTCACAGCTCATTCTTTGGTTCTTGGTACCAACTATCAGATTCACTCTCGTGCCTGTGAGCCTTGAGACAGAAATTGTTGCTGGTCCACCTTTTCCTCTGTCTCCTGAGCTCTGGCTTTCAGCTGGGGGCTTCTTCCCTGTGTTTTTAGTGGGAATTTGTCTGTCCTGTCTCATGCTTCAACACCATTTCTGTCCTGGGAATCCTTTAGAAGGGCAGAGTCTCATACCCTCCACCAGTACCTTGTTTGACCCTAGTTTGGGACCTCATGGCTTAATTTTGCTGGTCGTGAGGGAATTGGCCTGCCAAAGGCTGAGTATTTCTAATCTTAGAGCTACACAGTCTGCCACCCATGGTTGTTTTTCTGTGTAAGTGAAAATCCCAGTCCTGCTTCCAAGTTACTGGTTAAGGATGGAAGTCTCACTCCCAGCTTGGCTTCTTTTCTGGCAACCAGCTAAATGAGAAACAATCTGTCTGCTGGTGTGTGGGCAGGCAGTGACACAGTGCCAGGCACCCAGACACAGCTTTTCCTGCTGGCAGCCAGGCCAACCTCAGGCAGAAACCCATTTCTATCTCACTTCTAATTTTTATTCCTTCTCTCATGCTTCTAAAATGTTGATCCTGAATACAGGATGCCCTTGCCAAGCCAGGTGGGGAGATTTGACACCATCCTGGAGAGGAGAGCTGCCTGCTGTGCAGTGTGAAATGGCTTTGCTGAGACTTTGGGGTGTTTTGTTCCAAGCTCAGGAGCCAACAGCAGGTTGTGTGTGGGTTTTCAGGCTGTGTGGGACAGCCTGAGTGTGGCAGGGTGGCAGACAGGATTCACCCAGCCAGCTCCACTCAGGGCCACAGCTGATCTGGGATGCCCAGTAGCTCCTTTTAGACCATAAAACTTGTCTTGCTGTTTCATTTTCATTGTTGTTTCAATAAATGAAGTGCGACATCAGTTTGGTTTTACAGTTAACCACGGACAGGAGTCTGGCTGCTGCTGGTTCTGTGCTGCAGGGAAGGTCACAGTGCCCAGCTGTGCCTGGCAGGGGCTGAACTGGCATCTCCTTGTTCTGCCTGTCCCTCTCCTGGCACATCAGGGACACTCTGTCCTGCCTTTCTCTCACCTTTCTCTCTCAGCACACTGCAATGTGGTCATGAGGTTGCCAAACCACAGAATGCATTTCTGTGATGGCTAGGCTGAACCTTTGCCTGAACTCACCTGCACAATGAATATTAAATCAACAAGGCTTGAACTCCTGCCTAAGTCTCAGCCTGTTCTGTGACCCTGTTGTGTCGTGGAGAGCCACTGGAAGCTGTTTAAATGGAAGCTCCCTGGGAAGTACTGGGCCAAAATCAGAGAGCAGTGATTTTAAGCATCCCTTTTATTTTCAGTCGAGCTGCTCACACTTTACAGGTTGACAGCATAGAACTGCTTAAAAGAGAAGTCTGACATGACTATTTTTCAATTGTTTTTAGGTTCCTTATGGAGCCTTTGCAACTTGCAAGGTCTTGCAAAAAAAGGTAATGTTGTAATCAGAAATTATTAAATAATTCTATTAATGTGCTTAACTATTAATGTCGTGTTTGAAATGACTGTGTGTGGTTGTTTTATGGTGGTCCAGAAGGAATTTGCTTGTAAGGAATTTGTCCACCTGTGTGATACTACATAGAGAGCAGTTTGAGACAGATCAGTCCTGTCTGTGTTTTTTAAAGTTAACTTCTGTTAACTTCTGCCAGGAAAGAAGAGGTGATTGTTCCTGTCTTAGCCCATCTAAGGGTATTTCTCATGTGAGGAACTGGGCTCTGGTTTAGATCTCATGTAAAATGTTTGCCTTCTCTGACAATCCGTTTCCTACTTTAATGTTTTATATGATACTGAATAAGAAATTGAGCTCTTATACAGCCTCCCCAAGTTAAATCTCAACAGAAGTGCCTGTTCTGGTGTCTCTTGTGTTTATGTGTCAATGGGGTTTTTCCTCCCCAGGTGCTGATTATTCATACGAATAATCTGACATCCTTAGTTCCAAAGTCCTGCAGCCTCCTGAGTCTCATAACTGTGAAGGTAATTGGGATTCTTAACAGTTTAACTGCAGCCTATCTTCCTTGGATTTGAGCTGCATTACAACACACCAGCCCAAGTAAATCCCTTCTGGCTGACTGGCTTTGCCAGGAATCAGTACCAAGGTGTGACACCTGCCTTTTCTGGGTTTACCTCCCAGGCTGACAGGCAGCAGTCACTGAGTGGTTTGTGTAACATCACCATCAGTCCCACGACTCATTTATCCCCTTCAGAATCCCACAGTTTCCCCCTCAGCAGCGTCACTGCTGGTGGGGGTCAGGCAGAGCTGGGTGTGTTATGGGGTAGATCCATTTCTCCCCTGCTCTGGAGGGTCACTGGAATGGGAAGGAAACTGGTGATGGATGTGACAGGGCTGTATCACTGTTGTGCTGGGATTCCCCAAGAGGCAGAGTCATTTCAGCAGCTCCACGTGGAGGGAGGGAGGTCTCTAGGTCTAGTCCTACCCTCTCCCTGCACTGCTGTTGGAGCAGTTCAGCTCATGGATCCTGCAGAAATTCCTTCTGCTTGCCTGGTCCCAAGGCAATGATTCATCCAGTTGGCTCCTCCAGTTTTGTGGGACAGCTCCCTCAGTGTCACTGCTCTCCCTTATCTCTTGTTTGTTGCTGATGCCTGAATTTCCAGAAGACCTCCAAGAATTAAGTACCTGTGTCCCCTGGAAAACTTGAGCTGGTTTTCAAAGTCCCATTGGAAGCAAAGGAATTTTCATTGTGAGATAATTCATTACTTTTGTTCCCATACTTGTTTGGTGGCATCATCTGCTTTTCCAGGTTCTGGATCTGCATGACAACCAGCTGGCATCACTTCCTGCTGATATTGGTCAGCTGACAGCTCTTCAGGTAAAAGATTTGCAGCTGCATCCCAGGTGTCTGTACAGGGCAGGTTTGGGGACAGCAGGGATATGGGGTTACTGCTGTTTGGTTTATAATTAATCATAACTTCTGTGATGGTGCCATTTTGTCAGATCTGTCACACATCACCCTGACTGTTGCTGTTGAACTGGCTGGTTAGAGGGAGAGCAGGAAAAAAGGAGGAAAGGAGCAGGAGAAGAGCAGGAAAAGCCAGGCTTGGTTATGTTCTCCAGCTTGGTGCAGCCCAAGTGGCTCCCATGGCCAAGCAGATGCTCTGAGCAAGCAGAGTCCTGTTGATCTCCCCAAACATTCAGGTTTTGCTGTTCTCCCTGGGGTGGTTACATTGAGAACCCAGAGCAGGGTCTAAGGGCACACTCAGGATCTCTCTGCTCAGGGGGCAGCTTTAGGTGAGAGCTGGATTTGGGGAGGGCTGCCCTGGACACTCCAATTCCCAGTTCCTGCATCTGGATCCAGCACCAGATGTTGGTGGTGAGCAGGGTTTCTCACTGCCCCTGGTAGCTTGGCATGCCCTTTATCCAGGGCTGGTGGAAAATACATTTTTTTAACCCTGAAAGTGTTATCTACAACCAATTTCAAGTTGTACTTCTGGGCCTGAAAGTCCCAGCAGCACAGACGTGTAGAAGACATGAGAGTTGGATGAATATTTTTAATATCTTTTCTGTTAATACATTAGGTCCTAAACCTTGAAAGGAATCTTTTAAAAAGCCTTCCACAATCTATAGGAGATCTTGCACAGCTCCAGGTCCTCAATGTGAAAGGTATGGAATGGGACTGCTCTGGGCAAAGCACATTTATTATCTGGTCATGTTGAGCTGCATTAGCAATTATTCCTTTCAACCAAGGTAAGCACCATATGGTTTACATTCTGAATGCTGAGGAAGAACACAAGGAAGGTTTGAATTGAAGTAGTTGGCAAGGCAGGAGAAATGATCTAAGCAGAAAATGTGTCAGCCTCAAGCCCTCCAGAAGCAAGCAGAGCACTCAGCCAGATAAACTGAATTACATTTGGGTCCCTCAATACCCAGAGCTGGCTCCTGTGAGCTTGTGTATCCCCACTAGGTTTGCACAGCCCAAGCACAAAGGTCACACCTCTTTTCCAGACTCCTGGGCTTTCCAGCTAAGCAGTGCTATAAATCTGGGAGGAAAAGGAGATTGAGTTATGTGGAGCTGTTGCTGAAACAGGGAAGGCAGTGGAGGGTGAGGAACTTGGAAGGGCAGCTCAGGTCATTGCCTGTCTGTCTGCAGCACCTGGGCTCTGAGCCCGGGGTGTGCAATCTCACACTGTCCCCTTCCTCCCATCCCTGGGGCTTAGACCAAGGGAAGAACATTCCATGTTACAAATATTCTTCTGATAAAGAGCACAGATCCAGCAGTGGCCTCAGCTAAGAAGGAGATTTGGATTCCAAATTGCCCTTGATGGGCAGTGACATTCTTTGAGTCCCTGTGCTACCTGGGGCAGCCCCGTCCCTGTGGAAATGAGCCGTACGTGTGGTTATGGATTGGTGTTGGAGCAGATGAGCTTGCTGGCTCCTGTTTTGGGCAGGTTCCATGGTTTTAACTGGCTTTTCTGTCCCTGCAGGGAACAAGCTGAGGGAGCTGCCGGGGAGCGTGAGCGGCCTGCGGAGCCTGCGGGCTCTGGATGTCAGTGGGAATGTGCTGCAGGAGCTGCCGCGGGTGCTGGCCCACGTCCGCACCCTGCAGGTACCCAGCCCTGGGTCAGCCCTTCCCAGCCTGCTTCCCTCAGCTGGGAATAAATCCAGCCCACCAGGGAAATGTTTAGGGGCTGGGGAGGATGCACTGCAGGGGATTGTAACGGGGCTGTTCACGCTGTCCAAAATGACTTCGATGTGCCTGCTCTGGTCTTTTCTGATCATTTTTACCATTTAATCTGATTATTTTGCCATTTAATTCTGATCATTTTGTCATTTAATTGTGACAAAAGCCATCCCCAGAGAGTGAACCCCTGGATTTTACCTGCCAGGGCTGTCTTTAAGAGCACAAATCTCTGTGCTTCTGTCACCCTGGCAAATCTCCAACTTGTTGTCAGCTTTCATCCGTTTATGGCTCTCTGAAGTGCACATTCAGAATGGGAAAAGCAGCAAGATTTTTATGGATATGTTGCCTTCTGGCTGCCAAACCTGTCAGTACTAAATGGTGCAAGTGTGAGGCAACAGGGCTGGCTCAGACACCAGCAGGAAGGTGTGAATAAATGCTCTCCTGTCTCACACACAACATTTTGTTTCACTTCTCATGAGGACAGGCTGAGTTGAGGCATCTGTGCAGCTTTGCCCCTGTGCTTGGTAAAGTTGTTCCTTTCTAGGCCTTCCTGCTATGCCCTTCCCCACAAAAGGCAGCATTAGGTCCTTTTGGTGGCCACAGTAGGACAAAAGAAGTGGCTCTCCCCCTCATTCTTTATGGGACTCCTCTCCATGCCCTTGTATCACCCCTGCTTCCATGCTGAAGGGAACTCCTGACATGGAGTAGGGAATGTCTGTAGCTGAGACTGACCTCTGGTACCTAAAGTGCCAGTGCCTGCATGAGGGGAATATTCCAGTGAATGGCCAGCTCAGAAACTTCCAAATAAGGGACAGTGGAGTCACCTCTGAAAGGTGCCAGAGACGCAGCAGGGATTCAATATAGCCTCACGTTTATGTCAGGATTTAGGGTAACATTCAGTAAGATTTTGGGGAGCTGCAAGGAGAAATGCAGCTGGACTCTGTCTGGACTCAGAATAACCTTGAGCTCTGTGTGTTCTGTTTTGGAGACGCTTACCCTGGATGCCTCTGCCATGACCTACCCACCCCCTGACATCTGCAGTGCTGGTACAGAGGCCATCCAGCAGTTCCTCTGCAAGGGTAAGCCAGGAGCACCTGGGGTGTGCCCAGAGAGGGCATTTCTGAAGGACAGACATTGTGTGGGCTATGCTTGGGGTGGTTGCTGATGTCCTGCACACCTGATTACCTGTCTTTGTTGGCAAACAGCACAACATGAGTCCTTCCCTGAGCCCTGCCACACTGAAATGTAGAGTGGTTTGTTAAAAATCAGAGTGGCTGTCGGGCTGTCTCAGTGACCATAAGAAGTCAGTGCATCTCTCATGGTTATTTGGATTTTCTCCTGTGGGAGGTTTAGGCATTGTCCAGTTGCCACTGCCTTGGGACAAGGAGAGACTCAGGAGTCACTCAAGGTCCCTGCTGCCCTCATTTTCTCTGAGGAAGGAGCTGGGCCTTGCAGGTTGTTAGGAGAATGGTGAAAACAGATGGAAAACTCAAACTCACAGATAATATATTGGGAGTTTTTACACACTGTGTTTAATACAAACAGGGGGTTTTGGTGGAGGTTTTATGCAAGGGAAGTGCCTTGCCAGACATTGGGATATTCCCTGGAAAAACAGGACAGTCAGAACTTATTTTGGTCTGGGCAGTAACATCTGCAGCCCTGCAGAAGTCACCAAGCCTGCACCTGTGTGCAGGATGTGTTTCTATCTTGAGCAGATCCTTGTCCTGGTGGGAGTGGAGTGGCACCACCTTCTCCCAGAGCTCCTTGTCCATCCTGCCTTAGCTGGAGGAGCCCTGCCAGGCACTGCTTGGTGTGTGGGCAGAGGGAGCACAGCTGGAAGCAGTCCCACACACCAGCCAGCTCACAGCCATGGTGCCAAGGAGGTCTTTGAGCCTCAAATGTTCTTATTTTGTGTCTGGTGCCTTCCAGAGTGTGGAATTGCATACTACCCTCCCTCACAATACCTGCTCCCCATGCTGGAGAGCGATGGAGGAGGAACTTCAGTGGATGGGGTGGACAGGACAGTGGAGAAGTACCTGGAGGAGGAGAGTGAGTGGCAGGTAAGGCTCCCCTGCACCAGAGGGTTTGGGATTTGTCTCTGTGCTCCACCAAACTTGGCACATCACCTCATCACCTTCCCCTCCATGAGTTGTGTCTTTTGAGATCAAGGGAGCAGCCAGGCACAGTGTGTGCAAGGGTGGCTCATCTCCTTCCTGAGCTGGGGCTGGTGTCCATGCTTACTCCTGGAAGACACATCCCAAGGAACTGTCTCCATCCTTGAAAGCAGTGATGGAGCCAAGGGACAAGGGTGACAGTGGGACAAGGAGTGTGCAGAGTGTTTTTCGGGAGACAGCAAACTGCAGAAGAACCTTGTGCTTCTCAGCCAAGTGCTAGACATGTTCAGCCCTACCTGGGAAAGGAGAGGCTGGGCCAATAATTGTGGTAGCTGTGCTAATTCCTGTGCTCTTTGGCAAGTACAGAGTCAATGCCTTTGCCCCTGGAGAAGCCTGAGTGACTATGCCTGTGTTCCTGTGCCTTTGGTTGATGTCTTCACTCAGTTAGGGGAGGCTGTACTGTGGACTAATAATATCTACAAAAAAGTACTTCTGGGAATAAATGTCTGCTGATATTGCTTATTTTTCAGAACAAATTCTTGGATTATGAGAAGAGGAAGGTAAGGATCAACTCCTGTAACTGCTTTGTCTGCAGCATAGGTCTGCCTCTGGTTTTTGTTTTCCATCTTTTTATTTTGTTTCTCATTCCCCTCACCTGGCTGCACTTTTTGTTTGTTCTTTTTCTTTCCCTGGTCTCTGTCTCTTCCCCCGTGCAAAGCTCACTTTGAAATAGCCGGAAGCTCCTGCTTTGCAGTTCCCTGGTGCCTTTGGCTCGAGCTGCTCGGAGATGGCTGCTTCCTTCAGACAAGGGAGTCCTGTGCCATGTGGAACTGAACCCAGCCTGCATTTTGGGCTTCCCTCCACATGTTTATATTGGCTGGTTTGGTATCAGTCAATGCCCAGGGAATTCAGCTTCATGACATGAAAGAGTTTGGAGACTCTCATGAAGAGAGCAGCAGCTTCTGCTTCCCAACTTTTAGGTTCCTAAGGAGAGACCGCCTTAGGAATTCCCCTCCCCTAGACAAGCCTCCTGTTTGCCATTTAGCTTCGCTTCTTCTCTGCAAGGGATTCCTGTCCCTTGCTTTACCTTTTTGCCAGAATATGTTCTTGCTAGGGGAGGAGATTCCTGTCATTCATATTTCTTCTGATTCCTCTCAGGAAAGAAAAACGCAGGAGAAGCTGGAATTTGAGCGGCGCCTGGACATGGGGCAGCGAGAACAGGCCCTGCTGGTTCAGCAGCTCAGCAGCCACAAGGATGAGATCCTGCAGACAGTGAGAGAGGTGGGTGTGCTGGGCAGGGCCCTTCCAGGGCACCCCTGCCTTGCCCAAACCCACCACCTTCTCCTGGTTTCCCCTGCTCTGGGCAGGAGCAGCAGAGGCTGGAGCAGGGTCTGTCGAAGCACCAGCGCTATTTGGAGGAGGAGAGGCTAAAGCTGCTGCAGCAGCTGAAGGACACAGAGCAGGGCATTGCCAGCCGGATCCAGAAGCTGCTGGAGGACAACCAGAGGTGGGGTCCCAGGGGGTCTTGCTCTGATTTTTTTTGTCATGTTGTTTTCGGTTCATTTTGCCCCTGAGTGTTTCAGACCTGGTCAGGATCCATGTCTGGAGGACATTAGCTCCTGGACTGCCAAAGACCCATTTAAAGCACATGGAATTTGCATCTTAAAAGAACTGTTTCACAGATGAGTGATGTTGGGATTTTGCAGTGCTATGGAAGAAATTTGAATTCCTCATGGAAGGTGCAAATTTGAAGTGTTACAGTGCCCCTGCCTGTGTCTGCTGGGTCTCCATGTGAGCTGGTGCTGATGACAGGTGCCCAGAGCAGAGCAGATGAAAGCTGCTCTGCTCTGCATGACAGCAAAGCTGTTTTCTCTCAGGCATATGGGGGGATTTTTGGGGTTGTCCTATGCAGGGCCTGGAGTTGGATGATCCTTGTGGGTCCCTTCCAAGTCAGGATATTCTGTGACTGTGATTCTGCCCTCTGGGGGACCAGGATGTTCTACTCAGCTTGATGAAAACCTTTTGGTTTATCTTTTTAGGCAAAAACGAAGTTCAGACATTTTGAAGTCCTTGGAGAATGAGAGGTGAGTCTCTGAAGCAAACTTGTCTGGAAAAGGGGTAAGAAGGTGGGAAGAGGGTGGGAGCTTCCTTTCAGAGTCCCCAGTCTGAATCCACTCTGTCAGGCGAGGTTCATGTCATACCTGCAGCTGGCTCTGGTCACTGTTGGAGGCAAGACACTGAACTCAGCATGCCTGGTCCTACCCAGTCTGGCACACCCAGTGACAGGGTGATTTTACCTCTTTTTTATCTCTGAATGCTCCTAAATAATGAGTTTGGGAACAAAACTCTGTATTCCAATATCAAGGACCAACAGAGATCGTCCATCTGCTGGCAAGCAAGGCAGTTATGAAGGTGTTCCAGCAATGTATTCAGGCTAGGAGGAGTAGGTGGGAAGCAAATCTGCCATTCAGCCAACACTCTGAGCTAACTCTGCCACCAAAAGTGACTGTCCCCAGCTCTGCCCGCCTGTGAGCTGCCCCCTCCCTTCAGCCAACTGTCCTGTCACCCAGTTAACTGGGTGAACATCATCCAGTTGTTTGTCAGATTGTTCCCCAGCCATACCAGCTCCTGGCCTGGTAAATGGTGGGGGGAATGTGCTGGAACAAGGACAGGGGTGGTGGGGAGGGAGGCCAGGTTGCTGCTTGCACTGGCACTGCTCACTTGGGCCAGCTGTGCAGGGCTCATCCAGCCTCAGCTGAAAGGAAAGCCAAGGAAGGGTCTGGCACTTTTTGGGGAGAGCATGTGCACGTTGTGTTGATGTTCTGTCTCTCAGAAAAATCAACTTCCCTGCCTAAAGCCATTGTCCCCGTGGTTTTGAGCAAATTTTATATTTTCTCCCATAAAGCTTAGAGGTTCTTCACCAAAAAATTGACGAGGCTTTGGTGTCTCTGATAAGCCCATCTTTCCTGAGTGGGGTGAACCTGCCCAGCCTTGAGACTCTGAGCTGGGTGAGTAGAGGAAAAGGGATCTTTTGAAGGAATGGCTGAATTGTTGTTTGTTGGCAGAATCAGGATGGAGCAGCTGATGGCAATAACCCAGGAGGAGACAGAGCAGCTGCGCAGGAGGGAAGTGGCCTGTAAGTCCAGACAGGTCTTTGGGAAGATGAGGTGAAGGGTCTGGAGCACCAGGAGCAGCTGAGGAGGCTCAGCCTGGAGAAGAAGAGGCTCTGGGGGGACTTTCTCACTCTCTACAACTCCCTAAAACAAGGGTGTATCCAAATGGGGGCCAGGCTCTGCTCCCAGGGAACAAAGGACAGGACAAAAGGAAACAGCCTCAAGTCCCTGCAAGACTGGCAGAGCCCCACTCCTCTCTGCTCTGGGACAGGGACAGGAGCCAGGGAAGGGCTGGAGCTGGGCCAGGGCAGGCTCAGGCTGGAGATCAGGGAAAGGTTCTTCCCCCAGAGGGTGCTGGCACTGCCCAGGCTCCCCAGGGAATGGGCACGGCCCCGAGGCTGCCAGAGCTCCAGGAGCGTTTGGACAGCGCTGCCAGGGATGGACAGGGTGGCATTGTTGGGGGGCTGGGCAGGGACAGGGGCTGCAATGGGTGATCCCTGTGATGATTCTGTGATCTCAGGGTTGGTAGGCAGGGACTGGGCTTCTCTTAGCACTGAAGAGGTGCAGGCACAGGCAGAATGGAGTTTCCTCAGCTCTTTTCCCAATAAAGAGCCACAGTTCTCAGGTGGGTGGGTGTGCTCTAGCATCAGTGAAATGGGAAGGGCAATGAGGGAGGAGCCACTGTTGGTTGCAGTGACTGCAGCAGCAGTGGTGGCTGAGTCCTGCTCTGCACACCCAGGCCAGGCAGGCACTGACAGCCCCTCTGTCCCCTCTGTCCCCAGCTGCCATGCAGCAGATGCTGGCTGAGACCTACAAGAACAAGCTCCTCCAAATGACCTCTGAGTCTCGTCGGCAGGACCTCGTCAGCCAGGCCTGCTCCAGGTGCAGGGGGTGTCTGTGGCTGGTGGTGCTGGTGTTAAATCCCTTTCTTGTGTAATTCCCACAAGTACATCAGGAACCCCTGGAGCTGCTGGAATGCAGCAGGACAACTGTAACAGCACAGATCAGTGCAAATTAAACTGTCAGACCCCCTTAAATGAACCGCCTTCTAACGACCACAATTTGCATGTTAATCACACTTTGGGGAAACTGTCACTTTTTTGCACTGTTTATTTTGCCTTATACATTCTGCTAAATATGGAGGATGGAGTTAGACCAGTTGTATTCCTGTTTTTGGAGGCATTTCAGTGCCAAACTGTAGCCCAGAGCCCCTCCCCTCACCTCCCAGGCTGCCTCAAGGATGCTGTGTGTGCATAAGTAGTACATGAGTGTTGCTGCACATACCGAGGGCATCCTGGCTCACCGTTGATGGCAAGATGAGAAATTTTAATCTGGCAATGTCTGGCACTGACCAAAACCAGCCCTGTGACCCTGTGACCTGCTGAACAGGTCCACAGGAGCCTGTGGTGTAGGGAAGGAGGTGTTAAATTTGTGGCCTTCAGCTGTGCAGTGCCACTGCTCTTCCCCCGTTCAGTAAGAAATTCCTCCTCCTGCATTCCCCATTGCCTGCTTTTCCTCTGGTTTGCCTCAAGAGTCCCAGACCCAGCATTAACCCCATGGCACATCCATCTCCTTGCAGCCTAGCTGAGATGGATCAGAAGTTCCAGCAAATCCTGGCTTGGCAGCAGCTGGATCAGAGCAAAGCTGTCAGTCAGATCTTGCAGCAGGTAGGCAAAGGAGCAAACTAGTCATGGGGGATTAAGGGAGAGCAGGATCCAGAGTGGGTCACAGGATTAGCAGTGGCTGGGCTGGGCTGGGCTGCATGCAGAAGTGATTTTATTTAACACTACATGCTGAACTTTGAAAATATCTGCTATTCTGACAAACTAACTTGGGTGGTTGAAAAAAGTTATTTTTTATCTAGACAGCAGATTTTCAGAAAAGACATAAGCATGTACCATGGAAAGCAAAACTGACACGATGATTAAGAGGGGATTTTCAGACAGAAGTCCTGTCTTTTCATAGGTTTCCTGGGGGACTTGGGACAAGCATTGTCAAAGTTTATTCTCAGAAGTGCTGGGCAGCTGTGCCCTGCAGTACAGCCTGGCTACTCAGTGCTGCTGAAAAGGGGAGATGGGGTCACACAGAGCATTCCAGATGGATGTTTGAATAACATTAATATTTCTCTGTGTGTCTCCAGGGTGGGCTTTACCTGTTGGGCTCTCAGCTGTGTTTCAGGACATTGTTGCTCAGGGCAAACACCACTCAGGGACTTGTGCCTGAGTCCCTGCAAGACAGCAGCTTCTGAGCCTATCAGCAACTGCACCAACCACCTCACTAAGCAGGATTTTACCTGTCCCTCAGATTGAGATGCAGAAAACTGCCTTTGAAGCTCTCCAGGTGAAGAAGGATCTTATGCACAGGCAGATCAGGAACCAGGTGAGTCAGCAACAGAGGAAAGAGCAACCAGCTCCTCAGCTCCTCCTGCTGTTTGATGAGACCTCGGGAGGAAGAACGAAGTTCTGTGAGCACAGAGCAGGGTCTGAGGACATGGAGAGCTCTGGTGCTGCTGAGAGCTCTGGAACAGAGACTTGCACAGTGTTGGTTACACTCCAGTCTCCCAGCTCTGAGGGAGGGAGTGTCAAAGCAGGTTTTAGGTTCCTGGAGGTGGTGGCATTGCCATTCCTTCAGCACTGGAGGACAGACCTGCACTGGCTCCAGGGGTGATCTGCAGTTGCACCTCTGATTTCCTTCAGGCTGTGTACTTGGCAGGGCTGCTGCTTCCACATGAGCCCACTGCATCTCCATCCAGCACATCAGAGCTGCACCTTGAGCCATAAGTTCACCTTTTCTTTCCCATTCTCAGCCTGCCTTTCTCAACTCCATTCCACAGAAGGTGCAGTGATGTAGTTGGGGGGAAGAGCAAGGGCTGGTGGAGAAAGTAGTGGTGGATGATGCAGGAGGATGGCAAAGTGGCAGTGGATGATGCAGGAAGGTGGGAAGGCAGCAGTGGTGGATGCAGGAAGGAGGGTTGCTGGTTTCTGACACAGTGCTCCAGAATCTTCCCTCTCCTGATCTGACACAGAAGAAAAGTCTCAGGTCAGGATCTGGTGCATAAACTTGAGGGCTTGAATATTTTAAGTGCCCCAGTGACCAGTCTCTGCTGGAAGCCTGTGTCCTGTCTGACAGCTCCCCATCATTGCCTGAGTTCACCATAAGGGCCCTGCATTTTGCTCCCTCTTGCTCTGTGAACCAAGGGAGTTTGTTCCTTAATGTCAGGGCTGGACCTTTCACCCTTGGGACCCGTCCCACCCTGTGCTGCTGGGGCAGGACAGGGGCAGAGCCCTGGGGTCAGCATGGCCTGGGGACAGTTGGTGGTCTGGCAGAAGGGTGAGCTGGGCTCTCATCTTGGCTTTGCTGTGGGACCTTGGGCAGTTCACTTCACCTCTCTGTGTCTCAGTTGCCCGACCTGAAAGAGCAGGTGGTGTTGTGGGATTGCTGGAGCACCTGGAAACCAGGGCACTGTCCCAGGAGCCTGAGGTTTGAGCTGTGCTGCTGGGAGGGCCTTGACTCCACATTCCAGAGTGGCTGAAAAAGGTTTGGGTGCACAAACTGATTGCAGTGAGGTTCCAGACTTGAGCAGAAGGTGTTCAGAGTAGAGAGACAGTTGGAGAGGAGGGACACAGCTCCTCAGGTAAAAGAAGAGGGACCCTCAGCACACACATCACCAAAGGGCACAAGCAGCTTCCCCCAACCTCTGGGTGCTCTGCAGTGCTGCCCTTGCCAGTCAGACATCATTTTAAAAGAGCATAAATTAAAGTCATTTTAAATGTCAGTAAAAATGTTTCATCTTCTGTTTAGATTAAATTAATAGAAACAGAGTTATTGCAGCTGACACAGCTGGAGTTAAAGAGGCAAGAACTGGACACAGAGATGCTGCAGGTACGTGGGGCTCTGGGGCTGTCCCCCACCCTCTCTGCTCTGGGATTGCTCCACTTGCTTCCCTTGCTCCTGGCAGTTTCCAGATGGTTTTATGCTTAGTCAGAAGGTCCTTCTGCACAGGACACACCAACCCCTCTGTGTTCTGGGAATGTGGGACTGCTGCTGGAATGGAATTGCTGCTGCTCCAGGCACTCTCAGCAGAGAGACAGAGGAGCCCTGATAGGGATGGGCAGTTCCAGGTGTGCTGGGTGGGGAAGGAATTTGCAATCCAGTTGTTGGCTGTCCCAAAAACACCTGCCTGCTGTGCATTGCATGTCCTCTTACATTGTGTTGTGTTTTGGTTTTGACATCATCAGCAGTCATACATTGAGGAATACCAGGTTTAGCTTAAGCAGCTTGGCTTTAAATTTTGTTTTGTGATGATTTACATCAGTTGTTTTTTTCTGTGTGCCATGTGTCAGGTCACCTGTTTAGTCAGCCCAAAGTCAGTGACAAACACCCAGGGCAGAGCAGTGGTAAGTGCTGGCTTCAGGCAGCAGTGCTTCCCACCCCTGTCCTGGATCCTTCAGGTATAAGGTTTGGGCTGTGCTACCTGGACTTACACAGCTCCTGTGTGTCACTCTGTGGTGTTGGAGGGCAGAGGGTGGGGACCACCCAGAGTTCGTGGAGGGCAGACCAGGTGTGACCCTGGTGAGCACAGGAGCTGCAGGGCAGTGCAGGAATCAGGGCTCTGCCCAGGTGCCTACCTGCAGCTTCATCACCAGGAGGCAAGGAATGAGGCCTGAACACCTGCATCTGTCTGGGTCCTCCTGCCCTTGGTGCTGTGCACCCCAAAGGGTCCCTGCTGGGGCTGGAGCAGCTCCCCCCTGGCATCAGTTGTCCCTCTCCCCTCTGTGGAGGTCCTGATGCTTGCCTCTGTCAGGGCAACACAGCTCTGGTCACCTGGAGGTGGGGTTGGCCTGGGAGAAGCAGCTGTTCCTCTGTTAGCCAGGGGCCTTGTCCCTGTTCAGGGTGGGTGACCCCAGGCTGGACAGGCCTTGGAGCACCCTGGGACAGTGGAAGGTGTCCCTGCCCGTGGTGGGGGGTGGAACAAGATGGTTTTAAGGTCCCTTCCCACCAAACTAGTCTGGGATTCTGTGATCAATGAAGGTTTCCCCAAACTTCAGGGTGTAACAGAATCCTTGTCCCTCTGTCCATGGCCATCTGAAGTCCTTGTGGCTGATGACCACTGGCCTCTGCTCAGATATGGGTGAGCTGGGACTGAAGCTGCACAGGTGCCACATGGTGGGACATTCCTGAGCCACTTAACCCTCCATTGCCAAGGAGTGGCTGCAGGGATGCCTGGCCTTGCCCTGCTTAGGGTGAGACCCCAGGGAAAGGAAGCATCCCAAAGGCAGGGGAACCTCACCTCTCCTGTTTACCTGCAGGATTCCAGACCTACTTTCAGATGGTCTTTTCTCAGTTGGACGGGGCTTGGAGCAACCTGGGATAGTGGAAGGTGCCCCTGCTCATGGCAAAGGGTGGAACAAGATGGGATTTAAGACTGCAACCCAAAGCAGTCTAAGATTCTATGATTCTAAGGAGTACCATGAATACTTTTGGCTGAACTTCAGGAGGAGCTGCTGCAGCCAGGGTAGGCTGGGGCTGCTCAGAGCAGTGCAGGGCTGACAGGAGCAGGTTCAGCTGGGTTCTGCCCTGCCAGCTGCTAGGAGAGGATCCAAGCTGTGGGGCACAGGGATTGCACAGCCACAGGGACTGGTGTGGGTCTGGCAGGGGCTTTTCTGGGAAGGGGACAGGGTGGCAGCAGCGTGAGGATGTGGCTACCAGAGCTCTCCTGTTGCAGGAGGCGGTCACGGAGCAGCGCCGGGCACTTGGCTGCCTCCTGCAGCAGCTGCTCAAGGAGAAGAAGCAAAGGGAGGAAGAACTGCAACAAATCCTGGTAATGAAGCTCCTCATGAAGTGCTGTGGATGTGGAAGCGTTTGGGTTGGCTGCAGGGAGAGTCCATGGTTCAGTGTGGGAGTGAAGGGGAGCAGAACAGGGCTGTGTCCAGATCCAGAAGCCAATTTAGCCCCAGGAAGTTCTAACATAAACCTGGGGGGCACAGCAGCACTCCCTGGTGCAGCATGGGGCACCATTGTCACCATCAGTGACCCTGCTGGGAAGGGAGCAGTCAGCAGGATGGGTGCAAGGGATGGGAGTTGTGGTCTTGCTATCCTGAAGATCTCCAGACTCTCCTGAGCCTCAGGAGACCAGGCCACAGGGCCTGGGGCAAAGGTGAGGTCAGCCTGCAGGAGCCAGAAATGCCTGTTTCACCCCCATCACAGTGCTCTGGCTGGACCCTGCCCTGCTCAGGCTGGGGGTTCCCTCCTGCACACCCATCCCTGAACTCCTCTGGCCATGCTCCCTCGGGCTGCTGAATGAATGAGTTTGTTTTTCAGCTGGAAATGGAGGCAAAGAGTGAAACCAAACAGGAGAACTACTGGCTGATCCAGTACCAGCGCCTGCTGAACCAGAAGCCCCTCTCCCTGAAACTCCAGGTGATGCTGCTGCTCCTGCTCCCACTGTGGCTCTGCTTTGCTCTGGGGGAGTGAGGACAGCCCCCTGAGCTAAGGCTGGGAGCAGGGCACAGACCCCTCACACAGATCCAGTGCTGCCCATGGTGCTCTGAGCTCCCTCATTCCTGCCTGTGAAGGGGATGGAGCTGCCCAGGTCCGTGTAGAGCCAACACCTCAGCTGTTCCTGCAGGAGCTGCTATCCCACCCCCAGACTGCTGGTCAGGAGCAGAAAACTGAGTATCTTCCAAGCAGGGCTTCTTGTTCCAGCTGAGCACCCAAAGGGCTCTGCTTAGCTCCCCAAATTCCCCTTCAAACACAACTGAGTGCAGCAGCTCCTGCCAAGTCCTGCCCCTTATGGCCTGACCCAGGACTTTATGCTGGTAAAATCCCCTCAGGGTGGGCACAAGGAGATGGATCTGATCTCTGCCTGGGCTGCAGATTGGCTTGAGCTGGCAAAGCAGGGGCTGCTGCAGACATGGATTGCCAAAGGCAATCGTGTTAGGGGAGATCACTGGGGCCCACAGCTCCTCCCGAGGAGCAGCTCCAATCTCTGCTCTCTGGGACAGGGACAGCACCCAGGGAAGGGCTGGAGCTGGGCCAGGGCAGGCTCAGGCTGGAGATGAGGGAAAGGTTCTTCCCCCAGAGGGTGCTGGCACTGCCCAGGCTCCCCAGGGAATGGGCACGGCCCCGAGGCTGCCAGAGCTCCAGGAGCGTTTGGACAGCGCTGCCAGGGATGGACAGGGTGGCATTGCTGGGGGGCTGGGCAGGGACAGGGGCTGCAATGGGTGATCCTTGTGGGTCCCTTCCCACTGAGGATATTCAGTGATTCCCAGACCTCAACATTTTGAACTGTGCCCATAGAACACCTGGGGCCAGAGCTGCTCCAGCTGTTGGGCTTCCAGGCTTTGGTGTGTTTGGGATGCAGCACAGCTGGAGCAGGGCAGGTGAGGGATGAGCACACCCCCAGCCCTGCTGCCACCTGGCCTCAGGGGCAGAGTCTGGGAGCTCATTCCGTGTTTTGCAGGAGAAGGCTTTGGAGCAGCAGCTGGTGACCCTGCTGCTGGAGCTCTCTGCTGACCAGTACGTGCCAGTCTTCGCTCACCACCGAATATCCTTGGAAATGCTTGGCACCATGAGTGCCAGTGACCTGGAAAAGGTACGAGACAGCAGAGCCACAGTGTGGGACAACACCAGCAGGGATTGTCCCTGTCCTTGCTAAGAATCTGGCTGTGTCTGGTGGGTCTGGCTGGTGCTCTGCTGTGTCACCTCCCCACAAGGACAGGTGCCTGTGCTGCTCTGCCTGTCCCTGTGGGCAGTGGCTCTTCCAGAGACTTGCAGGGTGAGCTGCAGCCTGGCTCCATCTTCCAACGTCCTCCAGATGCTCTTTTTAGTAGAAACAGCAGGAGAAAGTAGAAAGTAGAAAGCACTGGAGAAAGCTTTAGTAGAAAGCACCAGGAGCAGCTGGCGCAGGGAATACCTGGTGCCTGGCAGAGGGGCTTTCCTTGGCGTGGCCACATCTTGCCAGCAATGCCCAGGAGTTCTTCATGTCCCCTTGGGAATATCAGCCTGCTGTCCCTCTGGGGCCAACACCCTCCTCTTGCCCCACAGCTCGGTGTGACAGAGGCTGGTCTGCAGCGTGCCATCCTCAGGCGGGCTCAGGAGATCCTGGCTGTGGCCACGACCATCCCAGGTACCCCCANCGTCCCCAGCTCTGTGTCCCCAGCTCTGTGTCCCCAGCCTGGCCCTGGCAATGCCGGGGTGCTCATCCCGCCAGCTCCCGGGCACAGCCGAGGTTGGGCATCACAGCGGGGGATGGAGGGAGAGAAGGGCAGGGCAGGGACGGGACGGACCGGGCTCCGTGCGGGCTCGGGCAGGACCTCGCTGAGCTGCACCAAGCAGCCGTGGGAAGCGCTCACGGGGCTGCTCAGCTCAGCCCCAGCGTGTTCTGCCGTGTGTCCCATCGTGTCCTTCCCTGTGTCCCACGCGTCCTTCCCTGTGTCCCATCGCCTCCTTCCCTGTGTCCCATCCTGTTCTGCTGTGTGTCCCATCGTGTCCTTTCCTGTGTCCCATCGCGCTCCTGCTCGGCACAGCCCAGGCCCCGCGCAGCCGGGGGGACGGAGATCGGGGTGCGGGGCTCTGCCGCCCACGCTGAGACCCCCCCCGGGTGATGCCCAGCTCCCTCCGTGCTGGGAGCGGTGTTCAGGGATAGCAGCACTCTCCGTGACGCCTCTTGGTCTCTCCCCAGCCCCAGATGATTTTCCTGCCCTGTGGCCACGTCTGCTGCTGCCAGGGCTGCTGCGAGCGGCTGCACTCGTGTCCCCTGTGCCGCCAGGACATCGCCCAGCGCGNCACATTTTACACTCACAGCAGGTACCTGAGCCTGGAGCAGGGAGCTCAGTGGGTCAGACACCTCCTGGGTGTGTGTGAGGAGGGGAGGCAGGGAGGGCAGGCAGAGCTGCGGTGGGCGATGGGCAGCGCTCAGGGCACTCACTCCTGGCTGTGGCTGCAGAACTGCGGAGGGCACAGGACACCGAGGTCCCTGCGGCCGCAGAGCCCAGCGCTCCCCTGGAGGAGCCCCCGAGCCCCGCCGCCCCCACGGCCCCACCGCTGCAGTGGGACGAGAAGAAGCGGGAGTGCGTCGTGTGCATGGAGCAGGAGGTGAGGCCCGGCACAGCCCGG
>VXAX01005989.1:69105-96603 GCA_013399835.1 Leptocoma aspasia | reverse complement strand
CTGGGCCGGGGGCTGCTGCTGGACACGCAGCCCCCGCTGGCCTCCATGGAGAACCTGCGCCTCGGCTTCGCCGCCGGCATCCTCGTGCTCATCGTCTCCACCTTCTTCCTGCTCGTCTTCCTCAAGTAGGTCCGCATGGAGGGGGGCTCCCGTCCCATTCCAACCCGCCCCAGCCCGGTGGATGGACCCGGTGATGGGTCAGGGACTTCTCGGGCCGTGGACACCTCGGTGGGCAGGGCCACGGCCAGGGCTCAGCACGTGCCTGGCCCCAGCCCCGGGGCCCGCAGGACGCTCGGCTGCCCCGCACCAGAGCCCCCGGCCATCAGACTCTTTAAAAATTAACTTATTGCAGCGCTTTCCTCGCCCCGGAGTCTGGCTGTGCTCACGCTCCATCCCGAATGTCCCCGGGCCCGGGGCACAGCTCGGCGGGAGGCGCAGCGTGGGGCCACCGCCGCTTCCCGGTGTCGCGGAGCCAGGGACCGGAACATTGCCCCGGCTGCGCCGGCCGCGGGGACGGGCTGAGAGGGGACGGGGAGGGTCCCGCAGTGCTGCCGTGGGGGCGAAGCTGTTCCAAGGCAACTCCAAGCCCTTTCCCGGGAGCAGAGAGCCCGGCGCGGTGCCCGCAGAGGGAGCAGGCAGCCGGGGAAGGGCTCAAGGATGGGACAGCCGGGGACGGCCTCGTCCCCTCAGAGACACGGGACAGTAACGCCAGCCATGGGCCCAGCACCACGCCCGGAGTTTGTCTGTGAGTCCATGAGCCTCGGCAGGCGGGGCAGGGGCTGAGCACCCGGGCCAGGATGGAGCGGGGGTTCCTCTCCTTCCCAGCCCCCAGCAGCCCCCTTGGGCACATCCTCAGCAATTCCTCCGCTGTTCACCCACCGCTGGCAGATCTCAGCGCCCGGGACCAGGGTTAGCCCCATCACGGCCCCCGAGGCAGCATCGTCCTCTCGCCGAGGCTGCTGTGGCCCTGGAAGCCCAGAGGGCTCCCTCCTTCACCTTCCTGCATCCCAGGCAGGTGCTCCCACAGGCACAGAGGACAGACAGGGTTAATTTAGATCCCGAGCCCGAGTCCAGGATGAGGTAGAGGGAGCTGCCAGGGTGGGGAAGGGGTTGTGGTACCTGCTGGGCCTGAATGGGGTGGTGGGAGGAACACAAGTTTCAGTCTCAACTCTTGCACCCCAATCCCTGCTCAGGGCTCCCAGGCACAGTAGAGCTGAACCCTTCTGCAGCCCCAGAGCAGCTCAGGAGGGACTGGGCTCTGCAAATCCCTGGAGATGCCCAAGATCCCCTCCCCTAAAATCTGAGGGGAACCAGGCAAGTGCCCTCTGTGACTGTCACAGTTCTGTGTGCTCCAGCTTCTCACACCAACACAGTCCAGTGTGAGAGCCAAAGGAGCCACAGCACAAAGGAACCTTCTCTTCTTTCCCAGGAGAGGGCTTCAACAACAAGAACAGCTTCTAGATCAAATCATTCCCAAGTTAAGTCAGAGCCAAGTCAGTGAAGCTAGACTGAAGTAAAGACACCACAAGCAAAAAATACAGGTTTAATTGCACTTTATTTTCCCAGAAGTGAAATGCAAATCCCTCAGGGTGTCTATCTGTAATGGGGAACAAGAAGTGGAACTTGTTAGTATGAGCAATGATCGCCCCTGGGACACTGCACGGACGGGTCCAGAGGCCACATCAGGGCACCGACACTCAGAGCAGCACAAGCACCCCCAGAAAATCCAGTTTCAAACACCCTCATACTGAGCACTGAGTAATGCCCAGGAAGGCCCAGCTCAGGTCACCCTGCATGGCAGTAGGGTGGCTGTCACAGGCTTTGGTCTCTGCCCCAATTTCAGCTGCACTTGGCAATTTGTGGCACTGAGGGTGAGGCACAGGGACCTGCCACACCCCCCAACAGCAACACCCAGTGCTCTTTTGGGTGTTTTCCTCCCAAGAAATCACCTTTAGGGGGACAGAGATCTAATTCCAGTCAGACACTCTAAAGGCAGGTGTAAAAACTAAAGCATAGAATTAGAAGAACTAGTTTAAGTCCTTTCATTTTATGAAGGGGTTTATTTATTTTAAAGACTTCTGGGGTAAAGTTGTGTTAGTGCCCATTAGTGGAGAATTAAAGTGCTGTGAGAGCCCCAGGCTGTTTGCCCAGCTCTGTCCTCACTTCTTTCTCCTCCTGGTCCCCTCAGAGTGCAGGGTGACACCCCAAACTGCCCAGCCCAGCCTGGGCCTTGTGTCCCACCCCTCTGTACAGTTTACCTGGTGCTGGGATGGTCACACTTTAACAGCAGCAGAGCCAAAGGCACAGGAGATGGGCTGGGCTGTGGGGAAGGACTTCCCAAACATGCAGCACAGCCCAGAGCTGTGCTGCTGCTCCCACAGGGAAACACAGGCCAGCAATAACCACCTCAGCTCTGGGCACACGAGAGGAGCTGCCTGTGAGTGTCTGACTAACACACAGCAGGGATCCAGCTCCTTGCACCCATCACAGCTGCTCAGGCCCTGGTTAACCAGAGCTCCAACTGAGTCAGTGCCCACCTGAACCACCTCAACCCTCAGGGCTCCCCAAGGTGCTTGTGCAGAGCCAGGGGCTCACAAGAAACACCTGACTGGGATTCCTGGGGGAACCTCCAGTGGCACATGGCTCAGACACAGTGAGGAGAGGGTGCAGGGTCCCTGGGAGCCACCTGGGGACTAACAGAAATATTCCAAGGAGTTCATCACTGGGGAAGGAGATTTTAGTCTGATTTTTTTAACAGGGTGTTGCCACTGCAGGGTCCTGCCAGACTTGCTCTGCTGAAGCTCTTCACCAAGTTCCTATTTGCATAAAGTTTGAGATTAATGAATCCAGGGCTCAGGGGAGGGGGACAGTAGGTGGCTCCTGGACTCAGCCCAACCCCAGAGTGTTTGGCAGCTCAGAGCGACGGGGCTGAGCACCCACGAGTGCAGGAAGAGCCCCCTGCTGCCAGCCCCCATCCATCTGCAGGACCAGAGCTGGGAAGTCCCTGGTCATTCCCAGTGTCCCAGTGTGCAGCTTGCCAAGGGCTCAAAGCATGGGAAGAGGCCATGCCCAGAGGAGAGGGCTCAGCAGCCACATCTTCATCCCAGCCAGTCCAGGTCATCGTCATCGTCGTCACCGAAGAGCGGCGCGGGAGGGGGACGCCCCTTCATGCTCTGCAAGCCACACCAGAGGGAAACTGGTCAGCCCCAGCAGGTTCCTGGCATTTCATAATCACTACACAAACTGCTCTGAAATCTCTGCCAGCTTTGAGGAGCTGGGAACAAGAAGCCTCATTACCCAAGTTTTTATTTCTCATGTGATGGTTTACTGTTTAGATTAGATAGCAGGAAAAAATTCATGATGGAAAGGAATGTTAAGCATTGGCACAGGCTGCTCAGGGCAGTGTGGAGTCACCATCCCTGGAACTGTTCAAAAAGTGGGTGGATGTGGTACTTGAGGACATGGTTCAATGGTGGATGATGCTACATGGATGGCTGGACTTTATGATCTTAAAGGTCTTTTCCAACCTGAAGGGTTCTGTGGTTCTATGATTCCAGGAGCTGCTTACAGGCTAAAAGAGATTGGAGAGGGCCCAAACACTAAAACCCTCCAATTAACCTGGCAAGTCCCACTGATTTCATGCCAGCAGGGGTCTGTCACCACTCCCTCAGCCAAGCCAGCCCCTCCCAGCTCAGTCACCAACCCCAGACACTCCTGATTTACACAAGGAATGGATGGGAAGCTCTGAGCTCAGCCAAGGCCCCACTGCCACAGTGTGGATTTACAGGCAAGCTACAGACCGTGCCTCAATCAGAGCAAACACCCAAACACATACCACTTCCTCCTCATCCTCCTCTTCAGAGTGAACTTGAGGCTTCAGTCGTTTAGGAGATGCTGTTTCAAAGAAGTTGTCATCCTCAAAGAGGCTGCAAGGAGATAAAGAATGAGCAGCTGGCTCTCAGAGGATGGGATTTGCTTCTAAAAGTTCTGTTACTGAGAGATGGCAAAGCTTTGTCACTGAGGGAAACCTTTGTGGCAGGTACTGTTCAGCAGTGCAGGGCAATTCTGGGACCTGGCAGGCACCAGGATCAGACTGTACAGGAACTGCACAGTCCCTGGGAATGTTCTCCACTGCCTCCAGCAGACACGAGGCTGCTCTGGGGCTGCTCCCAGTGGAATGTGCCCTGGGCAGCCTGGTCTGTGCCAGCTCCTGGCTGGTGCCACCCAGTGCCAGCATCATGAGGGGACTGCAGCCCCCAGCCTGTGCTGTCCTGCAGCAGGGACACACCTGGACCAGCCCCTGGGCCTGCTGCTGTCCCAGCCCCAGCTGACCCTGGCACCCAGCACCACCCCTCACCTGGAATCTGTGTGCCTGGGGCTGGAGCCCAGTTCCTGTGATCCTGGAGCTTCTCCCAGGACAGCTGAGCCTGGCTCTGCTCTGCTGGACACTGAGGCAGGTTCCTGCTCAGAGGCACCTCCATCCCGTGGGTCTGTGGCACTCCCTTCCTCCCCATTTAAGGGAGGAGGCTCTAAACCTCCCACAGACTCCTCTGCCTTCTGCTCCACGGCCGGATGTGCTGGAAGCACTGCCTCATCCACCTCTCCTGGCTTGGCTCCTGGAACAGAAGGCTCTGCAGCTTCTGCCTGCAAAGACACTGCAGAGGGACCCTGTTCTGGGTCAGCTTTCCCAACGGGAACATTCTCCAGCCTCTGCTCCAGCCCAGGAACAGGCTGTCCTGCAAGTACAGGCCCCTCCTCAGCATCCAGGCTGGAATCAGCTGTGGGAGGGAGGTGCTCCTCCTGAACTTTCTCTTCTCCTGTCACCTGGCTGCTCTGTGTCTCCTGCTCCTCCTCAGGAGCTCTGGGCCCAGCAGGGTGAGGAGCAGCCTGGCCTTGCTGTTCAGAGTCCAGGGAGCCTCTGGTCGCTTCCCCAGGATCAGGTGGGGGTGCAGTGCTCTGTGCTGGGCTGTGCTGCAGGGGCTCTTTGTGCTCAGCCTTTGCTCCAGGTGATCCCTCCTGTCTCCCTGCTCCTGTGCCAGATTCCTCATTTTCACTGCCATGTTCTGGTTTCTCCTGCTGCCTGCTGAGCAGCTGCAGTGTCACAGTCTGGAAAAGGGAGTAAGAGAGAACACATACCCTAAATACAAACCATCACAGATGCCTGTATCACCTATCACCTCTTCCCACCAGGCTGCTTTGCCACCCACAAATTCTCCTTCAGTTATTTCAATCTCACAGTACAGATTTGAGGTTTTAGCCCAAGGTTCTCTCTCTTTTCTCATCACTCTCATACCTTGATAGTGTTCATGACAACTCCCAGGACTGTCCTGCCACTGTACATCTCATCCAGCTCAAATTCACCCCGAAGAGACTGAAATACACCATTCATTATCTTCTTTACCTGCAAAAGAGCATGACAGGAAACAGGGATACAATTCATTAGCATGTGAAGCACTGCACTCAACGTCAGGCACTCCTCCAAGGGAAGGAACAATAAATCCAAACACACACAGGCGGTTTTCCAAATAATCTACTTTCCAAACCAGAAATCCTCACCACATCAGGCCACCTTAACTCTGAACCACTCTATGTGACCTAAACTTATTTCCCCAAACTGAGGCAGGCTGCACAAAACCAAGGCAGACTAGCACTTCTTACTTACTTTAGTTTTTAAATCTAAACCTCAGATGTAGAGTTTTAACAAGAAATAAAAGTCAGACAACAAAGTGGGCAGCAGGAAGATGAAGTCAGTCTGTTTACAAGGGCTGGAGTGACAGGACAAGGGGAATGGCTTCCCACTGCCAGAGGGCAGGGATGGATGGGATATTGGGAAGGAATTGTTCCCTGGGAGGGTGGGCAGGCCCTGGCACAGGGTGCCCAGAGCAGCTGTGGCTGCCCCTGGATCCCTGGCAGTGCCCAAGGCCAGGATGGACACTGGGGCTTGGAGCAGCCTGGGATAGTGGAAGGTGTCCCTGCTCATATAGCAGGGGCTGGAATTGATGAGTTTTAAGGTCTCTTCCAACCCAAACCATTCTGGGTAACCATGACTCTAGGATAAAATCCCATCCCTTCTTCCTCTGTGGACTGTTACTACAAACACAGTGCTCTGTGAGAAAATTGTATTTTTCCTTCTTATGTCAGTTCAAAGAGAAATAATTCAAGGTAAATCCATTTGCTTAGGAAGGAGAAGTACTGGAGAGTCAAACTCACTTGCTCAGTGAAGTCTGCAGGGGAAGATCCATCCTGATCCTTCTGCAGGTCTTGGATCCGTTCCTCGTAGTGAGCCTTCAGCGCCACCACCTCTGCCTGCAGGGCTGAGTACTGCCAAGGGAAAACCACCCTCAGAGCTGCTCCTCACACCAGAGCCCCATCTCGAGGGGTGACTTGGGAAGGGTTTTAGTGAGGCACTAACTCTGAGTGGAGTTTTAAGCATGTCACAAAAGACTTGGCTGAAAGCAACGGCACCAAAATAAGGACACCCAAGGCAGCCTTGGAGAGTCACAATTGTGTCATCAGCTCCTCAAGTGCCACCAAGAATAGGTGGGTGCAGCATCACTGAGATCCCAGTGAAATGAAGGCTGGGTCTCGTTATTGGGCCTGTTCTGGTTTGCTGGAAACCACATGAAATTATCCCTTCCCTACCACATTCTGGAACTCCCATCCTCGTTATTCTGGACTAGCCTGAGGCTGGTGCTCCCTGCACTCCAGTTCCAATCCAGCTGCTATGTTTTTCCTTTACCTTCTTTTGGATAGGCTCCAGTTCCTCCAAACGTTGCTGAACCTCAGACAAATTTTGCTCCTCTGCTTTTTTCAAGTGTTTGAGAGTCGTGAGCTGAAACACAAGAACCAGAGCAGGTACAGCCCCTGGCAGTGTCACAGACTCCAAAGAGCCTCTGCTCACCAACAGCCACTCAGGACAGTGCAGGTGAGAGGAAGTTGTAGCTGTTGTTGCAGTTCAGCACTATCAGCACCTTGGCTCTCCCTCCTCCATAAACATAAACCCACCAACCCCAGGAACATCTGCACCTGCAGATGGCCGAGATCAAGCTCCATAACAGGAAGGAGGTTACAAAGTCAAGCCCCAGTGAGGTGGGAGAAGACTGTTGGTTACAGCTGCTGGTATTTAGTGCCCATTACAGCAGTAAAGAACAGCCCTTTACCTTCTCTTCTAGCTGGGCCACCTGGTGCTGCAGGGAGTCCCTCTGCTCACACAGCTCCTGGCACTGCCGGGCATGCTGCTCCTTGGCTGAGGCCAGGGCACGCTCACATCTGGCTTCACACTGGGACTCCAGCTCTGCCTGGATCACTGACAGCTGCCCATGGCATGAGAGACACCATCAGGAACACACACACACACCATGTGGGATTGCACAAGAGGTGAAAGCCCAGGGCTGAACACCCACAGACAGAGTGCTGCCACCAGCTCGTACCCACACCTCTCACTTCAGCTCCAGCCACAAACCTCCAGGCTGGCCAGAAGATCTGGCTCAGATTTCAGACCTCTTGGCATATTTCTAAACAAGCTTTTACTCCTCACAAGTCCTATATTCTTCTCTCTACTACAATGTCAATTTGATGCCTCTCCTCAGTTTAACACTAACCCATGAATTCAAGCAGGTAATGCTTTCATTCTTCCCCTACCTGAGCATTTTCACATTATTTCCTACCTGTAGGCTCCCACAAGCCCTCCAGACCTGGAGCAGCAGCTCCCCTGAGTCCTCACCTGCTCTGCTGCTGCCTGGTCAGTCGAGGTCCGGGTCTTTTTCAGGAGCTGCCGGAGCTTGTCCAGCTCCTGCTGGTACGACCTGCGAATTTCTTCCATCTCTTCCTCTGCCTGAGCTCTCTCTGAGAGGGATTTCTTCTTCCTCTCTGCAAGATTCTGCAATACAGAACATGACATAGAATAGGCCAGACTGCACCAAAGCAGCTTTTCTCCCTCAGGCAGAAGGAGGTTCTTTGGGCAGGGAACTTCACCACTTGAAATCAAGCTGAGGTTATCTCAGAGATAAGGAAAATGGACACATTACTGGGTAAGACATTAAATAAATAAATAAATAAACCCCCACACAAGCACAAAGGATCCACCAGCGTGCAGATGACTCAAGATTTACTTAACTTACATATTTAAAAGCAAGAACCTTTGGTTAGCCTTGGGTTAACCTTCAGTAAACAACTGAAACTGTGTTGCTGGCACTGGACATACCCTTTCCAGAGTCTCCTTTTCCACTCTCAGGTCTGTCAGCTCTTCCTCCAGTGCTGCAATCTTCATATCCAGCTGTTTGCGGCTCTGCTTCTCAGCCTTGAACCTGCTCTGAGTGTCCTGAGAGGCTTCTTGGAGCTCTGCAAACAAACCCCCACATTTCCCTGTGAGTTTGGGTGCAACTCCCACTGCAGGGGAGCACATTTTGGGGGCTGATGGGGAGGAACAGTCTCCTGCACAGTGCAGTCAACAACTCCGCTTGTGCCTGCAGTGGGGACTAGAATTTATCAAGAGCAGCCTGTTCCAGTGCTTTGCAATCATTTCTGTGAAGACATTTTTCCTAATATCCAACCTAAATGCCCATTGGCAGAGCTTGAGGCCGTTCCCTCTCCTCCTGTTCCCTGGGAGCAGAGCCCGATCCCCCGGCTGTCCCCTCCTGGCAGGGAGCTGTGCAGAGCCACAAGGGCCCCCCTGAGCCTCCTTTTCTCCAGGCTGAGCCCCTTTACAGCTCCCTCAGCTGCTCCTGGGGCTCCAGCCCCTTCCCCAACTCTGTTCCCTTCCCTGAAATTGCTCCAGCCCCTCAATGTCCTTCTTGTCATGTGGGGTCCAGAAGTGGCCCCAGGATTCAGGGTGGGGCCACAGCAGTGCCCAGCACAGAGGAATGAACAAACACCTCAGGTTTATTTCAAGTTTCCATCCACTGGAACATCTCTGGCTGCTCTACACAATGTTGGACAGAAAAGCCAAGATATTGTTCTACAAAAGGCATCCCTATAATGGGATGATTTTGTTTGTTGAGTCATCCCACTTTGCCTCCAGTGGTGACAAGGATGCACATCCCTCAGATATTTCAGTGCATCCATATCCTTCTTCCATCCCCCATGACTAATCCTAGGGAAAGCAGGAAGATACCTCAGAAGACAGGAAAAACCTATGACTTATAAAAGAAAAGAGCCATGAAGGAGGTGTCAGGGACAGGCAGGAGCAGCCTCACCTGCCACCTGTGCCTGCAGCTTGTTGAGCTGTGCCTCCTGTCTCTCTGCATCCTGCACAGCACAGGAGAGCTGCTTCCTCAGGTCCATCTCCTTCTTCTGGTGGGCAGTGAGCTCCAGCTGCAGCTGGGAAACCTGGGCTGTGGCAGCTGCCAGCTCCTCTGCAACTTTGGCCTGGAGCACAAAATGGAGCAGGGAAAAGGGAAGGGGGGGGAAAAAGGGATGTGTGAGGAAGCAGCAGAACTGTTCTCTCAGGAAGAGCTGGAAAAGGGTTGGAGGCCTTATCAGGGAAGATATCTCCAGATTGAGGAAGCAACAATGACTTTTTTGCCATGTCAGTTTTCTCCAGACTGACTAGAAAGCTGTATGAGGCCACCAACAACCTCATCACCACATCAGTTCAACCCAGTGAGTTTTCCTGAGAAGGTTAATGTTTAAGCCTGGTACCAGTGCCTGGTGGCTGTGCTCAGTTTTCAGGCTATGAAAACATCTATTTGAGTAAAAAGCCTGGGCTCCAGCATCTAATTGTCTTCCATAAACTTACAAATCACTGAAGAGCCACTTAAAACACAGGCTGGTCCCAGCCAGGAAAGCACACAGCACGAGGTCACCTCAGCTGCCAATGGGCAAGGCTGGCATTTCCCAGCACAGTTCTCAGTCATTTGTGGACCTGTTTAGATTTAGGATTGCTCAGAGTCAGTGATTCACCTAAAACCAGGCACTAGCACAGCTTGTTAGACAACTTGTAAACAGTGTTAGCAGGGGCTCAAGGCATCAGCACAGACACAAAGTCCTGTTCCCTATCTTGTTGAGTGACACACAAACTTCAGAGGATGCTCTGCAAAGACAGAATGTGCACAGGCAATCCCTAAAGAGCTTCCACACCTCTGCCTATTTCGAGATTCCCAACAGATTTTTCACATTCTTGTAACAAGTAAGGTCAGGAGAACTGGATTTCCTCTCTGCTTTATCCCCCTAAGAGAATTCCCTCCAGACGAGGACCAACACCTTCTGGCACAGAAGAGCTGTCAGCAAAATTGTTCCAACTATGGTGATGATGAGGATGTGCTGACCTGGAGGGCTGGATACCACACCATTCATTTTAAAGAAGAGGCAGCATTTCAGCAAGTGGCCAAAACCAGATCTGCTTTCCTCTTGTGCTTTCATAAATGTCCCACTGCTATACTGACTCCTGGCATGCTAAAACCAAACCCCATGGCACAGCTAAAGACATTTAAAGGCTATTTTAACCCTGCCTCTGTCTTTAATGGCAAATAAAGAAAACAAAATTAGGAGATCCTACGGCAGAAGTGTTACTAGACAGAAGTTTCTACAGAGGATGCTTCTTGTCCACAGCTCAGCTCCAGCCTCCTGAATCAAGAATCCTGGGTGACCTGTACCTGCTCTGACAGTGATCCTGTTCTCCCATGGGGAGTGGAACAAGCAGCAATGTGAGAGAATTCTTGGAAAGGGCTCCCCAGAAAAGAGGGGGCCAGTGGGGAGACACTGCCACTTCTAAAGCCCTTTCCCAGGGAAGGATCTGTGCTCGTTCAAGCTCTGAGACAATTCCTTTCATGCCAATCAGTTTCTAGTTCAAGAGGAAGCTGGGCTGGCACTTCCTAGGGCACAATCATCTACCACCTACACAGTCAGCAGACACTGCCTCACCTGGTCCCAGCCCCGATCCACTGGCAGCATGTGCTGGGAAGAGAAAGCAGCGACAGGAAACAGGAAGGGTTAAGAACACAACTTGAAAGGCAGAGGCATTCATCAGCAGAAAAGCAAAATGCTTCATAACAGGAGCCTAAGGCATGCCAGAGAAGCCTTTAAATTACTCCAAGAACTGCAAAAGCTGAGACACAAAAAGGGAGTGAAGCCTGATGTAAAAAGAAAGACACTAAAGGTTTCCTTAGGGTATGTCACACACCAGAGCTGGGAGCAGTCCTGGGTGTGACCTGCACTGGAGAGGTGGGGAATTATGGTTCACAAAGGCTTCACCTAAAGCTCTGACTTGCTCTGCCAGGGCCAAAGATCCAGAACCCAAAAGCAGTGAGTTACCAACACCTCAGTGATCCTGGGTACAACCAAGTAAATGGTGAGTGCCTATCTGTGTGTAAACAATGGATAAAATAGCTTCCAATCAATCCTCTTCCCTGGTTCTGTCTGTCCCTGGGGACTCGGTGACTGCAGTCCCAGGGCAAGCTGGGTTAGATGAAGGGAAGAGGAAAAAATACCAGCCTTCATATTTACAGTCAATACTCCCACAGAAGTAGGAGAAATCTCCCAGTGCAAGTCAGGGCTTTCCTGGTCTGGCCTGAAGCCTGTTCATGGAACATCATCCCCGGGCAGAGACTGCTCAGTCAGTGGGGTCCTGCTGAAGATCAGGCCCAAAAGACTCCTGAGGCTCTTATACTCCCAAAAGATGATTCCTCTCCAAGTTTTATTGTACCAACAGGATGCTGTCCTCACTGAGAAAGGAATTTAATTTATTATTTCAGTCTGACTTATTCCTGGTTAGAATCTCTCACACTCCTACATATTGTGGGTATGCAGCCTGCACTGGGGGTGGAAAAGTAGCCCCCTTCCCTGTCTTCTCTCAGCACTACCAGCCCTTCCCTGCTCTGCTCTTTACCACACTTTAGAAAGCTGCAGTTCTGGTCAGCTTTAGGTGCACCAAGTTGTGGTTCTCACGCAGAGAAAGCATTTGTCACCTCACATTTGAACTGGAGAGAGACAACTCAGCAGGAGAGCACAGAGCAAGACTGAACTTGGTGTAATTTAAGAAGCCAGTGCTTGAGAAAGCAGAGCAGGCAGCATGCAATGGCAGAGCCAGAGCAGCACTCCTGGGCTAGGCTGGCCTGCAGGGATGGTTCAGGATATGCAGCCATGCATAAATGCATTTCACTGGTTTAAAAGCTATTTCCCAACAGTTCCTCTCATAAAAGCATAATGTGTTACTGGGAGAAACAAACAGCTTCTTAGCATTAGCATTAAAAAAAAAGGCACAAAAGTACAATGAAGAAACTCCAGTAGGAAATATTTTTTCTTGTATCTATATTCACTCTGTCAGTTATATAGGAGGAATGAAACTCTTCTGGAACTATCAGTGCAACTAAATAACTGAAGTATTTCCAACTCAAAAGCCCTGTGATACACAATTCCTCAACACACTGGCCACATGCCTACACAGTTAACAATAAATCAGACACTTTCCTACAAGATAACAATATTATCTTGACAGCATGAAATGGTTATATCCTCTGTGGTGCTTTGGTCATGAAAGCCATCAAAACATCCTATTTTTTTCTCAAAACAAACTTCAGAACTGCAGTTGCCTCCTAAGAAAACTGCCTAAGGCTTCAGCTTGTTTTAATGCAACAATTCTGACTTTGTTCATGCCACCGTTACCTTCTCCTGCTCTGCATGCAACACTCTTGCCTGTGTGTTCTCATTTGTTGTCTGCAGGGAGTGGTTCCTCTGCTCCATCAGCAGGTTACTCTGCTCCACATACCTGTGAACAGGGAGACTCCGTGGGCATTCCTGGAAACACAGGGCTTGGAGCCAAGGGCTCAGACAAAAAAGGTGATATTCCAAAGGACAGAAGTTCTCTGTTGAATTCATGACAAGTCCCAGACAATTTTGCAGGATGTGCTGCACTAAGAGGCTGCTCTCAGAGGGGTGGGGACTATGCCTGGCACAGCAGAGATTTTATCAGCTGGGATAAGCGCTTCACCCCTCTGAAAATGTCTGTGTTCCAAGAGTTTTGGTAACTTGGTATCAGCTAAACTTCACAAAGGGCACCACATCCCCTACAATTTCTTCACCTCACTAAAAAGCCAGCAAAAGCAAAGTAACTCCCAGAAGCAGGGCAAGTACGAGGAATTTTGTTGCCCTTTTACACATTCATGTTTACTGTAAATCAGAGTTTTGGGGATAAGCCCTGCAGAGAAGGGGTGAGAGGAATCCCACACTTTTAATACCTTAGAAAAAAAAATTAAAGATATCAGAATATGGTTGTCTCCTAACAAACACCCCTCAGTTATGCCCAAGTGTAAGCTGGAGAGTCTGGAAATACAATGAGGCTCCCACCCTTACCTCTGGTTGCGTTCAATCAACTCACTGATCTTCTCATTCTGCTCCTCAATCCGACTGCTCTTCTCAAATATCTCCTGCTTCAGTCTCTCATTCTCCTAAAGCACAGCTCAGTATGAATGTTCAGCTTACTCAGATTTCCTTGCAGCAGCTCCTAAACCTTTGTTTTGCACAGCTGCAGGACAGTGGTGGGGCTCATCCCTTCTGTGGTAACAGCCCAGGAAGACACCGTGCCACATTTGGCAGAATCCTGGCACAGGACAGTGGCTGCCAAATCACATTCTAGAAAATATTGTGTCTGGCTGACTTTTTTACCCACAAACCCCAAGTTTTTAAGGCTGCTGCTTAGAAAGGTTTCAAAGGATAAAATTAAGTTGTGAATAACAGAAGCAGGTGGTTTCTACAATGTGGTACTTCAGCTGTGAAATTGTTCTGCTGGAGATTAGGGGTTAAATCCATAATGGTTTCAGAAGCTGAACTTCTCCACATGAACTTTTTGTCAAAGCCTATTAAATACTCACAACTCTGACTCAGAAAATACCCAAACCCCAAAATGCTGAGAAGAGCTTTTTGGAGGGGGAAAGAGGGATGGAAATCATTGTACATTTCATCCTCATTCTGGCCATGCAAAAACAGAACCACGGGTGGATGGACATTTGCTCTCATTAGGGATAACACTGTGAGCCCCAGCTCCTGATGGAAGTGGAACCAGGCTGGCCACGCTCACCTGGATGATGCGCTGGATGTTGCTCATGATCATGGAGGCTTCCATAGTGACAGAGGAGATGCCAGGCAGCAGGGAGCTGTTAGCAGTGCTTTGCTTCTTCAGCTCCTCCACCTGCAGGGATAAACCATTCTTATGCCATTTGAAATGAATTTATGGGTGCAGTGAGAGTCAGACATGTGCAAAGAGGTATTTCATGGCTCCTTCTGCTCAGCTGCAGGGAATAGGCACCGAATCAAGTGTGACACCTCCCAGAGGGCAGGGAATCCCTCCAAACCATGCATCACATGATATTCAAGACAGTAAGACAGCACCCTTCCCCAAGCCTAAGCTATGTTTTTACACAGCAGCTGAACTGCTGCCACTTGAAGGTGTGATAATATTGGAATTTTACTCATTTGCTGTACCACTTCATGCAGGCATTTAAATAGAGCCAACTGCTCTCAGCACACCTGGAGAGCAGAAATGTCCTGAGCAGGCCATACCTTGGCAGCCAGGTGATCCATTTTATCCACCACTTTGCTCACAGCCAGTCGGATTTCAGTGTTGTGCTGTCGAGCTTCTGTCATCAAAAAGGAAGTGACATCTCCAGGTGCTTGAAGGGAAAGGAGAGATATTTATAGTGACAAGGGGAAATACCTGCACAGAGACACAGCAAAAGCTGGGTAGCATGAAGCCTGCCACCAGGAAAGCCACTCTCTGCCCAGAAATAAAAGGGATGTGGTATTTGGAAAATGAATAATGTAGGTATTTCCCAAATAACCTCAACAGGCAGGTCTGAGTACAGGAAACTCTTGAGCCACGTGACAGCTCAGCTCAACAAGAGCATAGTCCCCAGACACACCAGAGCAGCAGAGGTATAATCAAACCACAGTAATGAAGCTCAGCTTCTGAAACTGCACTGAAAAAACAGGCTCCAAGAAAGGCTTAGCTACATTCAAGACTTCACCAACTGAGCTGACTTAATGGTTCTTTAAATGCCTTTGGTCCCTCCTAGATTTTGCCTTTTACAGTTCAATCCTTTCCCTGACTGGTAGTTTTATTTATAACTGGAAGCACCATCTACCAAATTCCTTTAGTAATACCCAGTCTTAGGAAGACACAGAAATTCCAGCCCCTTTTGTTGGGAAGGATGAAATAGGAAAGCCTTATAAATATGACTGTTTGGACCTTGAGAATATGAAACATATAAGTGAAATAGAATTGAAAGCAAGTTTCGATGTCTAAGATGCTGAGCCTCTGTTACTGAACAACAGAGAAACAATAGTGTGGCCAGCTGAAGGTAATCCCCTTTTGATTAAACAAAGCCCTTCTCTTTGCCAACAGTCCAAGGGTCAGAGCAGACCCTACCAGCTTGGCAAGAGGGGTCCAAAGAGTAGATTTTAGGGTTTGAAGTATAACATAGTATGGTAATGTAGTGATTCTTATAGGCTATATGTAAATGCTATAGGATTTGTATCTTGTACTAGATTGGTTAGTGTAAATCAGAATATTCAGTATGGAAGAAGATTTAATGCATTGTAACGGGAACTTCGCTCTCTTACTTTTACACTCTTACTCTCTTACTCCTGCTCTTTACTCTCACTTTTATGCTCTTACTTTACTCTTCCTCTTCTGCTCTTTGCTCTTACTCTGCCTCTCGGTCCTGCCTCGAGCTGCGCTGGCAGCTCCAAGCAGGGCCTCTAAACCCACACCTTATGCAATAAACCTCATGCTCCAAGACTAGCCTGGATTCCAGAGATCTCTCGTCTCAGTTTGTCCCATCACCAACCGTCCATCCCCCACACCTTTCACACTGCACAAAGCTCTTTAAGGTAAGAAAGAGATGCATATTTATTGGGAAGTGTTTGCCCCTATTTGGTATTAAAAAATAAGCATTTGTGACACAGCACAGTGCTACCACAGCTATAAATCATCATCACAAACTGTTTACTGCAGGTGTTGCAGCCCCCTGAGAAGCAGGTACCTCTTAAAACATACCTTGGTAAGGAGCAGGATACATCTGACCCACAGGCTGGAGTTGAGAGGCAGATGCAGCAGTTTGGGGGTAAGCAAATGCCACTCCTGGATATGCCTTGCAGGACAAATTCAATAGGTTAGAATATGTTTTGCTATTTCCTCCTGTCCTCACAGTTTCATATTTTTTTAAGTCCAAGAGCAAGGATGATGTTTGGAAAGAAAAAAATCCAAGAATTAAGGAGTTGGAAGGTCAAAATACACAACAGCCATTGTGAAAGGAAAATAATACTCTTCTTTTGAAGGTTAGTTTGTTCCCACCTTCACTCCAATTTCAGCAAAGCAATGTCACCCTCCATTTGTGAGAGTCAGAGATCAGCACATGAACAGCTCCCTCTGAAGTTATGTTAATTTGAACACAAGGTTATTTCCTAAAAAGGGCTCAAAAAGCACAACACAACTTGACTGCAGCTTTACTGCTCATTGCTGAAGAACTTGGAAGTTTTTATGGTATCCACTACAAAACCAGGTACTAACAAAGCACTTGTTAGTGCTTTGTTTAAGAATCCATCATGAACAGAAAATGAGCCCTTTTGGAATAAATTTTAAGAGGTATATGATGAAAACCTGAGAGTGCCAAAGAGTCATGGGAAACAGCCTGGAATTCTCATTCTTATGATAAAGTCTTGCTCTCAGCAATGGAGAAGACTCAGAAGAAAGGACAGAAGTGCCAATATTCTCCTTGATTTCATTTTGGTACCTGAAAGCCCTGTGCTCCTCCAGGCAGAGCTGAATGGGGCTGGATGGTTGCAGGAATTAAAGCAGCAGAAGATACTGAAGGTGCAGCACCAGATGCTTGAGGTACTGAAAAAGAAGAAATAAATTCAGCATGCTATAAAGCAGCTCAAAAGAATTTAATTTGCCTGGTGTGAAATGGCAAAAAACCAAAAAACACCAAACAACAACCAAACCACTAAATAGACAAAAGTTTAACAAAAGCCTGTCTGCAACCTTGTGAAAATTAAATCCAGCCAAGCAAATGATAAAAGGTCAAGAAAGAGTAACCTTTCACAGAAATCCCACTTCTAGCTCCATTTAAACAACCTCTTTTCATTCAAGCACAGATAGCTCTGAGGTTTACTGACACAAGGTGTGACTCAAACTGACTCTGAAGGCTGCTCAGCTGACCAGCAGCTGATGTGACCATTCCATCATGGGAAGACACATCCAGCCCTGCAGAGCTGCCAGCCCCATGCTGCCCTTCACTTGGATTTCCATCATTCCTAAAAGTACTGCACTGGGAAAGGATTTGTGACATTCCATTAACAAATCCCATGGCCTACAAATCTTGGTGCCCAGTGACAGGACAGCTCAGGCATGGTGGCTGCTCTTCCTCAAGCACAACACCACAATGAAAAAACACTCCAGGGATTGGCTTGTGCTCCATGGATTAGTGGCTCGTGGAGCAGCAAGCCTTATCAGAGTCATATTTCAGCTCCTGGAAAGAATCCTCTTTTCCCACAGCCCTCATGGAGTGGAATGGGAGTGCAGCAGCTCCCCAGCACGTTACCTTGTGTGGACACTGTGGGCAGCACTGCCTGAGCTGGCTGGGAGGGTCTGGTCAAAGCCACTGGCTGTGTTGTGCCTCTCAGAGTATTGGGATCCTACAAACATTTCTGCATGTTACAAGAAACACCAAAGAACAAGCCAACAGCCTGAGCCCAAGGTCACTTGAGACAAGGTGTTACCCCAAGAACCCAAGTGAACCTTTCAGTCACAGAACCAGAGCAGATTCCCCTGGACAAGGGCACAGCCACTGCTACAGACCCCACTTCAAGCAACCCCAGTGTAGGAAAGGCAGTAAAAGAGTCACACTGCTGTGACTGGTACCTCTATTTCCGAGTCACTGGAGTCCAGCTGACTCCCTGCTGTCCCAGCAAGGAAAGGCAGCATGGGCTGTCCCATTTTGGCCATCCGAGAAATCAGCTTTGCCTTTGCTACATCTGGGTTCTAAAAGAAGCATTTAGTTACTCTCCCTTTGTCTCAGCCCAGGCTTTTGAGGTATTACAAACACTTCTAAATCTCTGACTGAATTTTACTCAGTTTTTCAATGACTCTGTGAAAATCTACTCTTCAAAAACACAAGGTAGCACCAGGATTGTTAATCTGGCTTGTTTCACATATCCTCTTTCTGGGATGACAGTGCTGTCACTACAGAGAAAAATCTACACCTGCACAAAACACCAACAAGAAAATGTGTGAGTTCAGGAAGCTGCTTAGCAGCTTTTCCTGTCAGGAGGCACAAAGTCTTCTCATGCAGATCTATAAACTTATCCTGAACGTCCCAATTCCTTTGTTATCTATTTTAAATTTGTCCATTTATCTCAAAAGACAACCTTGTGAACATCCACATAGTTAAAGTCACTTTGCATTTAAGAGTAAGAACTGGGGTTCCTCAGATCCTGGTAATCACAGAATCATTTAAGGTTGGAAAAGACCTTTAAGGTCATGGAGTCCAACCATTAATCATCAAGTCCAACCATCAATTCCTTCAAAAACAAGGCCCTAATCTGCTGTAAGGTGAACATTCCAGTGTCTTGCATGATGCTCACTTTATCTTCAGCAGTACCCAATGCTTAAAGTGAAAATAAACTTCTCTACTCAGGCTTCAAATTAGGAAAAGCCAGCACTTACTGCGAGCTGCTCGCTGATGGAGTTGGACTTGGCCCGAACAGCTGGCTCCCTGCAAAGCCAAACAGGTGTGGAGATTAACCAGGAAGAATTCAGGAGCCAGCATTCTGGATTTATAAATGCTGTTAAATACACCTCTCCCTAGGAAAACTTTTCTCACATCATAAGCATTTCTTTTAGCCTACACTTCCAGAACATTCTTTGCAGTGTTACCTGTAGATACGTTCAGGACACCACTGTGGCCCATTGGAACAGCTGATTATAGAAAGGTAATGCTGATTGCTTTAATAACCACATTCTGCTATAAATAATTTTAACCAAGTCCAATAACAAACTAGTTATGGCAACAAGAGCAGCACTTACTTGGACTCCCTAAAAAGGGTGACTGATCATTTAATTTAAGGAAGAGAACATAGAACTGCTAAGGTTGGAAAATACATCTAAGGTTCAGTCACCAACCACTAACGCAACCCCAGCATGTTCAGCACTAAACCCCATCTCCAAGTGCCACATTTGCATTCTTTGAACACCTCCAGGGATGGTAACTCCACCCCGGGCAGCCTGTGCCAATGCCTGACCATTCTATCAGTGAAGGTTTTCCTATTATCCAGCATAGACCTCTCCTGGAGTAACTTAAGAGGTGATTTCCTCTCCCTAGTCACTTGTTACCTGGGAAAAGAACCCAACCCCACCTGGCTACACCCTCTTTTCAGGGAGTTGTGGAGACTGAGAAGGTCCAAACTGATGACAACGATGCCAGCTGAGATGAGACAGCTGTTAGAGCAGCACCCACACAGCTCAATCCCACTGGATCTCAGGAATGCTGGAGAGCAATGACTTCCTTCACTGGAGCCCATTCCAATTGCTTTAATCTGGAAGTCAGCATTCAAGCAGAAAATTCCAGCAGGTCCTGTTAGCAAGCACTGCTCTGCCACATGGAGGGCACTGAGCTGGCACAGGGGCCCCACATTTGCCAATGATGTGTTAGTGCAGCTCTGTGCTGATGGGCATCACCAGCCTCAACACAGAAAGCTGTTTAAGCCATGCTGCTTCTTACCCAGGCTTTGGAGGGATGGTGGAAGGAGGCACTAAACCCGTGTCTGAGGAGAAGCCATCTGAGCTGGGAACTGGAGAAGGTGCAGGGGAATCCCTGGAACTGACACTCAGCCCATCTGAACCAGAGCACTCCTTTGCCAGCTTCACCTTAAAAAGCATGAAGCATAAAAAGAGATGTTTTTCTGGGCTCCTGTAAAAATTTTCATCAATTTATTTGTGATGCCACTGCCTGTGGAGCTCCTGCACTTCAAGGAAAAGCAGCCAATTGATTCAGAGCTGGAGAAGCTGAGTCTTTACATCCTCTCATTCCTCCCACAGTATTTTGTTTTCCCAAATGACTCACAAATAAGACAGCTAAAAGATCCCAAGACAGTTACAACAGACAAACAGCCTTGAGGGATTTTCTGGGTTTAGGGTTCTGTTTTGGGTTTGTTTGTTTGTTTGAATTAAAGATACAGATCTTGCTGAGGTTTGTAACAGTTTCTGAGCTAGAGTTCTCACACTAACAGCAGGTTCCCCCCTTGCAGTCACAAAACAGATGGAAACCAAACATCTGGCAGGAGACACTCACCCGCCTGACTTCCACCTCAAACACCAAAGTGGAGTCTGGAGGGACACGACCAGCCACGCCCTGAGCCCCGTAGGCCCAGGCTGGAGGAATGATGAGGAACCTTCGCCCTCCTTTCTTCATGCCCAGCATTCCTTCCTCCCAGCCCTTTGGTTTGCACAGGCAACAGAAGAGAATGCAACAGTTGGATCAGTGACATTATTTACCCCAATTAAAGCAACTTCAGGCAAAGGTTCCAAAACACATATAGAGAGATTCTTGCAAAATCCTGTTTGTTTTCAATGTGCAGCACTAAACCTTTGTCTTGCCACAAATCCTGACAGCCAGTTGTAAATTCCAGTGTTAAATTAAGAATAAAGATGCAACTCCACCACACAGTGGCAACCTCATTCAGCATTCTGGAGAAGAACTGGACTCCAAAGCAATCTGAATTGCTCTGGTTAGATTTACAAAGCAACCAAAGAATGCAGTTGTAATGAAGGACATGATGTCAAAGCAATGCAAACTGCCCAAGAGATGCCAGCACTGAACAAGATGGCTCTAACAGCCAGGCAAAATTAGTAAGATACAAGAAAAAACAAAGTAGACAAATAGCACATCTTCAATAAAAGACAACTTGTTACAAGTCATATATGAATTATACAGGTCATACATTAATTACTCAGGTCATGGAAGTGACCTGAACAAAAGCATCTCTGACTCAAACCCTGATTTTGTGAGATAACATAAGGGAGTATCACAATACCTGGATGAAAAATTGTTTCCTTTAGAAATAGGGTTCCCCAAGAACAAGGGAATTAAGTAACTCCCAGAAAAACAAGGACAATAAAACCCTAGCTCCTGAAAACAGGAAGTTTCCTTTTTACCAGAGAGGACAGCTCCTGTCTAACATTGATGTTGAAAAGGAGACTGGGCTCTGTTGTGCAAAGCCTGAGTGAGTCACTGTCACCGTGTGTTTGCTAATAAATGAAACAGAAACAACATGTATGAATCCTGAACAAGATCTGCAGTAATTCAAAGCTCTGAGACTTCAATTATTATAATGAACGTGCCAGAAGTTGTACCTTGATGACCTTTCCAGATCCCAGCTTCAGCCGCAGCAGCTTGTCTTTGTTAACATTAGAGTCAAACACCTGGAGAGTTGAACAAGAACACAAAATACATGGATTTTCCAACTGTTTCAAGATTCTGAACGCTGCTTTACACATTCCATAAACTCCTAGAACCTGTGGTTAAATGCTATTTCCCGTCCCACTACTACCAAAATTAAGTCTCAGCCGTAAGACAGAGCTTTAATCCACTTCCTGAAGTACAATTTCATTGAGTGAGTGATAACTGGAGACTCAGATTTCAGACCTGCTTTAGGACAGGACTGGGTCAAGCAAAATACAACATTAAATATTCATGTGTGAGACTGCCCACAGACGTTTAAAAGCATTTAAATCACCTCCCTGAACAGTAATGGAACAATAGAAACATTACAGTTGGAAAAGCCCTCTAAGATTACCAAGTTAAACCATTACCCCAGCACTGCCCTGTTCACCACCAAACCATGTCTCAAGCACCACATGCAGATGGTTTTTGAACATTTCCAGGGATGTGACTCCACTGCTGCCCTGAGCAGCCTGTGCCAATGCTCAACAACCCTTTCAGTGAGGAATTTGTTTTGTAACATGCCAGAATCCCTTAATATTCTATAGGCAATACATATGACCCCACTTACAGTGCCATAAATGCCCAAAGCACACCTTTAACATCAACACCAGTACTATGCTGGATGTTCAGGTTCCTGCCAGGGACTGTCCCACTCAGCATTAGGAGGTGGCAGAGATGTCATTACCTGTCCAAGCCCGTTGTTCTGGAACAGCCATCCTGTATAGGCAACCTCCAGGGAGTCTCCTCCTTCCACTCCCTGCCCTTCTCCCAGGAGGAGATCCTGGCAGAGGACTGAGTCCAGTGCTGGGGAGCTGTTGGATTTGGCAATGCACACCTGCAGAGGGAAAGCCTGGCAGTGTCTCTGGCCTTTAATGGATAAATCCACTCATGAATCTGATGCATTCCTTGCTGTACTGGTCAAGCCCACACTAGAAATGCACTCCTAGGGCATTTCACATCCCCTTGTGCTGAATGTTGCTGATTAAACACCCTCTGCTCTACAGAACCATTGATATGCAGTACTGGAGAATCTTGAGAAGCAACAGACTCCCTGCCTTGAAGAGATTTGTTTTAATGAACAAAACTCAGGGCAGGCTCTTCTCAGATCTGTCTCCATCAGAGACAGTTATGCAGACACTCAAAGCTGAACACCAATGAAAATAAAACTTGCTTTGCCCCTGCTGTAGACCAGCCATCAGAACTGCCTGGCTCAGAGGTGAGCAGTTACCTGCTTACTGAAATCCACTGCTGCCTTTTCTGACTCAAACATGATGGACCAGTTTTGCCTCTGATCATCATAGAATGTGCTGTAATTGTTGGGCTGAACCTGTAGGAGAGGAAATCAGTTCTATCTTAGGCATTAAATGAACTGGAAACCCATATCCAAAAGAAGCTTAAAACAAGAGCTACCGAAATTAAGCAGGAAGAACCCTGCTGTTCTACTGCCCAGGTTCAGAATTAGCCTTTATTTAGGTGCTCATTATCATGGAAGAATTACTGTAACTCAAAAATGTGAGCAAATATTAAGTTCTTCCTAGATGCTGCAGTTCACACAGGAAGGTAAAACCTCTCAGAAACTTCCTTGAAGCCTGGTTCTTTAATATATACTGAGAATTTTTAAGTGTAAGTAATTTACATTTCGTAGTTTATTGTATTTAGGCTTCCAGAATCAATTGGAGAAATCACTTCTTAACCCATGCCATCAGAAGTGACTATAAAACCCATTAATTTTTCAAGAATGTGCTTATAAAAAACTAGAGAGCAAGGTCTAAGCTGGGGCAGAAATGTCACTGTTTTGGAGTGAAATTTCTATCTCTCATACCAAGAAATTTGATGCCATCTGATGACAAGCTAAGAACAGTAAACCAACATGTCAATTTTCTGTAAAACTGGCAGAATCCAACTTCCTGAGAGATTCTGTTTTAGAGCTCACAATGCTCCAGATTGTTCTCAACAGCAGGAAAATGCTGAGTGTAAATTCTGTGAGAGAAAACACTTCCTTGCTGTCATTTCCTTCTGCTTACTCAGTTGTATTCTCTCAGACACTTAACTAGAAATTCTCAGCAAAGGGAATTTTGATGGTTTTATCTCCTACAGGGCTGCAAACCCCAAACACCTCTGTCAGCACAGGTAATAATTTACCTCCTACAGGGTCCTTGGTTTGGAAATCTCCTGAGGAGGTGCTCTGCCAAAGGGAGCTGTCACAGCCTCTTGTGCAATACATGAGGAGGAGAACAGTCACACTGGGACACCTCCTGCTCTGTCACTCAGATGTTTGATCTCAAAGGTTGTAAACCAAGGCTTAAGGAAGAATTTTAGAGCCAACCTTGTGTTTGCTGTGATCAAAAAACGCTTTTCCAAGCCAGAGTCTCACCGTGAGCACAAAGCCTGGGTGGATCCTTGCAGAGGTGATCTGTTGCTGCTGACTGATGTAAAGGAGGATCCTGTACTGGATTCCACAAGGAATTAGACAGGGAAAAAGAACAAAAACAGGAACTCAAAATGTCTTCAATTCAAAGGTGCTTTGTCACATGCAGAGCCTAGGGCTCAGTATTTATTTGTCAAATACAACACAGCAAAAATACTTAACACAGTTTTGTGACACTCATTAAAACTGGTTTATTCTCAAGGGTTTTATTTAGCTACAGCAACAAAGCAAGTCAAACTCACTGTTTTATAATAAGCAACATGCTTTAACTAATTCCACATTTCTCACAGTTGCAGTGGAAAAAGATGGTGCACTAACCCTTCCAGACACAGAACTCAACACACATGGCATCAAACCATCAGAGTCATTTAGGTTGGAAGAGACATCCAAGATCATTCCCCCAGCACTGCCAAGGTCACCACTGACCCACGTCCCCAGGTGCCACATCCACATGGCTTTTAAACCCCTCCAGGGATGGGGACTCCACCACTGCCCTGGGCAGCTGTGCCAGGCCCTGCTCACCCTTTTGGGAAAGACATTTTCCCTAAAGAGCTTTGTGTGTGTGTAATCTTTTATCATAAACCTACTGGCACATAACAGACTGAGTTGGAGGGAGTTGTCCAGGTACTAAGCAACACAGATATGGGATTTATTGACATATTTGGCTCTACTAAACATAATCTATTATGGAAATGTGCTTTCCTTTGTGCACCTGCACTGGACACAGCTCGGTGGTGAACTGGGAGCAACCCACTGACTGCTCCCAGCTGGATGTGATACCACACAGGCAGCCTGAGGAAAGCTGGTTCAGCTTCCTCCTCCACTCCCTGTCCTCCCCAGCTTCCCCAGAACAACACAGCTCAACACTTCCCAGATCACTGACTCAGGAATTTAGTTACCAAACTAAGATTTATTTTGTTCTTGCCAAAGCAGAAGCAACTTAGTGACATGGATGAGGACTTGGGGGATATGAAACATCACAAACACCAACTCCAGGGATGGGGGAGAGTTTTCAAAGTAGCTTTCAGACACACCAATTTACTGGACACCTCAGTTCTGTGTTCTTCAAGGAACACTTGGGAAGGAAAGATGTTTTTGATACCGAAAGAACAAAACTTAAGCAAAGCATCTCTGTACTGCTGGACAGAATTTTCCTTTATATGCATTTCCACGTGCACAAATACATGATCCAGTTGTCAAAGACATTCTGATTAAGCACCAAAATGACTTCCAGAAGCACTGCAAACTATTTCAGGCACAAGTTGTAAGAGATCTTACAAACTCATGTATGATCACTGCAGGAAAGAAAGATGTCACCAAGGTGGATGGCTGAGCCTCGAGAGAACCCAGGAGGCAGAAAGGCAGCAGGAGAACAACATGAAAAGCAAAACACCTGGAGAGCTCACAAAAACACCATCTCCTAGCAGTGAGCCCTCAGCATGGCAGAGTTAGGGAAGGAAGTGTCTCTCACCTCTTTGGCAGCGTGGTTCCCCACTACAGCTGCTCCATACTTGCCTTGCTTCAAGTACTGCCCATTTGTACTGGAAGATAAGGGAGACATTCAGCTGCACAACTGCCCCTAACTCAGAATTCTTTAGAGTTGAAAAACTGTTTCCTTTAGAAATAGGGTTCCCCTTTCCTCAGGCATAAAGTGTCAGGCAGCCTTGCTGAGCTTAGAGACACTCCTGCTTGCCCACAAGCAAGAGCACACATTGTGGAGTGAGTTGAAACCTGCTCTGACAGGTCCAGGGCAGAAGCGTTTGTCCATCATGGCAGCATCAGTTTTAGTGCTCTCACTGCTCATGCCTCAATTCTCAAATGCATGAACCACAAGCATGTGACAGAGCCTCCTGAAGCAGTGCACATCCTGGCCCAGCAGCCAGCACACAGCTTCCAGCCACAGCCAAACCCACAGCTCACTCTTTATCTCAGAACTGCCTCACCCTGAGCTGCAGTGCAGCAACTGAAACTGTTCTTGAGCAGAAACTTCCACTGCCTTGCAGCATTCCTACCAAGCAGATACGTCTGAAAACAACTGTCTCTTTCCATTTAGCCAGAAGTATCTCCCCTCTAGGATTAGGGACATGGACTGCACAGGTCATGCAGAAGTCACTCACTAGCGATATGCGAGCACGGCGGTGGCCACCAACACCGAGGGGGCTCCTGAGGCCACCGGGGCCACCGGCGCCTTCTGGGCCTGGCCTGTGGGGACAGAGATCAGGGACAGCTGTCAGAGGCACAGGACTGGCCAGTGGCACCACCGAGACATGTTCCATCCCCCAAGGAAAAATAACTCCAGCAGGAAATTACAAAGAAACAAAGACTTGCATTCCAAAGTCACCCAAGGCCAGTTGGAAATCCAGGTGTAGGAGGGCACTGGAGGACAAGATCCCTGAGGAAAGCTCAGGGAATTATTTGCTCTGCTGCTCCTCACAAGGGCCCTTGTTCTCCCCACACACACATGCTGCTGAGTGTGTTCCCCACGTTCAAGCCCAGTTACTCACCAGCTGCTGTCTGACCTTTCTTGGGCTGCTTTGGTGCAGTGAACTGGAAGAATTCATTTCCCTGGCTTGAGACTGTTTGATCCAGGCCAAAGAGAGATGCTAATCTGGCTCTAGAAAGGGAAATAAAACCATTTAACCTTATTTAACATGGACATTATACATAATGAACACCCTTAACTAGAAGTTGTATCAAATATAGTGTGTTTACCATCACTTTGGAAGTAAACTTCTGCAGGTTAAGTTGCTCTATGCTAATTAACCATTTAATTTTGAATAAGCAGAACTTGAAGAGGTTGGGAAAGTAGTACAACTGTGGTTCATTTCCTCAAAAATTGACTGAAGGTGTAAGAACTGAAACTACACAAAAAGAGAAGTTACTTTGAAGCAATGACTAGAACTAGCTTGACATAAAATAGCTGATTCTTACAATATCCTAAATTATATGTGACAGGGAAACCACCATTCAGCTCCTGGAGTTTTTTTCCTTTAAATGTCCAGGAAACACATTATCTCATTAAGTTTTAAAATGGCAGAAGCTCTCCCAGCTAAGGGCAGAGGGTTTTATGCTGCAAGTTATTCCTTCAGCATACATTATTTGCAATTTCACTGCTTCAAGGCCAGTTAGGCTCAACCTATTCCTGATATCACGGGGCAAGGGAATAATTCAAACGAAGGATGACACCACTATCAGTGAACCTTCTTTAAAAAATAACTAAATTTTCTATATTAGTTATACATTAATTATTAATTACATCTTAATATATTGGAGAATTAGTTTGTAAGAGCTACTAAAGAGGCGCTCCTGGAAGGGGGTGGGGAGCGCACAGAGCTGGACTCGCAGTTCTTGGAGCGGCAAGTCAGCGATACAAAAGCCTGGATGCGCCGCACGCTCCGAGCGGAACCCGGGGAACAGCCCGGGAGGAGCCAGCGCTGCGCGCACAGCCCCGAGCGGCGCTCCCGGGACTCCCACCCGCTCCTGATTTAAGGGCAAACACCGAGCTCTCTGCCCTGCCGACCCCGGAGCGGCTCCCCGAGCACAGCGGGGTCCGGCGGGTCCCCGGGCGGGGTCCCAGACCCCGGGCACACCGAGGGCCCGCACCGAGCCCCGCCGGCAGCCGGACCCTTCCCGGGC
>VXAX01005989.1:39892-68857 GCA_013399835.1 Leptocoma aspasia | reverse complement strand
TCGGTGTGGGTGCGGGCAGCGCTCCCCGGGCTCCGGGAGAGGCGCCCGGCCCGGCCCGGCCCTGCGGTTCCCAAGGTGACAGCCGGGCCCCGCGGCCGCCGTGCTGCCCTTGCCGTGAGGAGCCGTGACCCGCCGGGGCTCCGGGCTGAGCCGGAGGGCCCGCATGGCTCCGCTGAGGGCCCTGGGGGTCCGTGGGGCTCGGGGGGAAGGCTGGGGACACCCGGGCGCTGCTGTGCCCCAGGTTCGCTGTCTCCGGGTTAGCCAAGGGCACCAGCAATGCACTGTGTTCTTAATATGGGAATAGTTCCTTGCGTGGATAAACGCCTGAGCCGCATCTCTGAAGCACTTTCCACGTTCACCTCGTACCTTGAGAAGTACACCTTTCTGTTGGTTTGCTTAATGAGTTTTTTGTGGTGTGTTGTGGTTTTTCTGTTTCTTTCCCCTCTTGGAAAGCTATTATCTCTATATGCTTTGTGAGACCGACTGGCTTTAATTTCACCTTGGCTCCAACTTATGTTGAAATGCAGAAGAACAATGTGCAGGAGGTCAGAATGGCAATAAGGGTTGGGATTTCCTGGCTTTGGGTATTTGCTGGCACTGGTTGGAAATTTGTACTGTCAGTTACTGACTGGATGTTTGAGTCTGAGCAGGAAGTTGCCAGGTAAGTAATTCAGGAGTTTATTGCAATGATTGAGATATCAGTGATTCCACTTCTAAAGGGAGAAGATAAAGGGGAGTGCTTTTATATTGCAGAATGTGTGATGAATTTAGAGTGAAACCTTGAAAGGGTCAGAATCTTATTTCTGTTTAAAAAAAAAAACCCAAAAACCAAACCCACAATAATTAGGTGTAAATTCCCAGTGGGAGGAGATTGTTCCGACCTTGGTAAGGCAGGTGGGCATGAACTTCCTTCCAGTGGGAAATGTGGTCCCTTGGATGAAGAGAGTTTGTTGCTTTGGCTCCTGTATTTCTATCAGTTTGGTTGTTAATGTATTTTTGTTTTTTAAGTGGTGAAGACCCCTGTGGCTAAGTCCTGGTGTGGCAGTTCAATTTAGGATTTTTAGGTACAGGTATCACAGAATATCCTGAATTGGAAGGACCCCCCAGGATCACCCATTGCAGCCCCTGTCCCTGCCCAGCCCCCCAACAATGCCACCCTGTCCATCCCTGGCAGCGCTGTCCAAACGCTCCTGGAGCTCTGGCAGCCTCGGGGCCGTGCCCATTCCCTGGGGAGCCTGGGCAGTGCCAGCACCCTCTGGGGGAAGAACCTTTCCCTCATCTCCAGCCTGAGCCTGCCCTGGGTTAACTTGAGGCCATTCCCTCAGGACAGAGCAGAGATTGGAGCTGACCCTCGGGAGGAGCTGCAAGCCCTGGAGAGTTCTGACCTCAGTTTCCTCTTCAGGATGAACAATCCCAGTTCAGCCCTCAGCTGCTCCTTGTGTGGCCCTTTCAGACCCTTCACCTCTTCCCAGCCCAATGTTATACCTGTATATATTTCCTATTTGTTTTCTCTGGGATTCAGCACTGGCCAGTTTTAATGTCAGTGTGGTGGGGAAGAGGCTGTAGCAGCACAACCTGCAGCACTCAGCAAGCATCACATCTTAGCCACTTGTCCTCCTTTAATTTAAGCTTTGTTCATAGTCCTCATCTGTGTTTGAGTGCGCAGTGGGCTCGTGGTTCCACACAGTTCCCAGGCAGAGGCCAAGTCTTCCTGTTTGTGCTCGAATTCCAAGCCCCAGAATGCTTACTAGTGCTGCTTTTTGTGCCCAGGTGGATGAAACGCTCCTCACAAGTGTTTATTAAGTTGATTTTCAGTCTGTTTGATCTTAACTTGCCTCTGCTTGAGCCTGAGGTCAGTAAAGCTTTTGCAGGATTTTTCATGAGTAACAATATGGGATCTTATAGGGTAAGTTAGCATTCAAGTTTATGATCACAAATCCTCTTGTTTATGATGTAATGTTTCCTGAGGCTTTCATCAGGCTTTGGACTTTGCATTATTTATTTTCCCCATCCTTCATTAAAAAGGGGGTACTGGGAATAATGTGTGAATGTTGCTGTTTAAATGAAGATTGGGTTTGTAACTAAGGATTTGTTGGTGAAGCTGTGACTACTCTGCTGTACAATACAAAACTAAAGTGACGCTTTTTGTTACAAACACAAAAATTGTTGTAATAAGCTGTTTTTCCTTCTTTTGTTCCCCCTGCCACTCCCCCCCCCCAAACAAGGTACTGAAAATACAAGAACTGGCAGGAGTTGCAGGCTCCCACATAACTTTGTGTTGAGAACGGAGGAATTTTGTACAACTGTTTCCTACTGAGATTTGACTGCTTTTCATTTCATATCAGATTTCTCATCTAGGCCATGTTATTAACTAAGCTGAGAATTAGGATAATTTTAGGATAATTTCTGCCAGTAGAGAGGAGGAATTAAATCACCTTCCCAAGTCACTTTTGCATGTTTGCTTTTTTATTTTAAAGGTATCATCCCTGCCACTGATTCAGACTTGCAGTGGTACAAGGACCAAGTTTGCTTTTTTTTCTTTGCTGGCTTTTTTTTTTTTGGTGTTGTTGTGGTTTCTTTTGGTTTTTTGTTTGTTTGTTTTGTTTTGTTTTGTTTTGGAAAGAGGTTTGGGGTTACTTTTCATTTCACTTCTCCCTTCACAATGTAACTTCAGGATTTGGATTAGTGAGACACTCTGTCCCTGAGCAGAAGCTTAATGCCTGAGAAGCGAGGGCATTGAGAATAATATTTTCCAGTTTTATATTACAAGTAAATGACAAAATCTACCATGTTCATAGGGTGAGTTGTGAGCAGGGCCCTGAGGAGTTTCGTTTTAGCTGGCTTGTTTTCCAGTCAGACATTAGGTCCAAGAGAAGACAGAACTTTTTGTTCTTTGAACTAAAATGAACTATTATCCCCTTTCCTCCTTGGTTTCTCCATTTGCTATGAAGACCCCTCTACCCAACAGAAAGCTGCTATGGCTCTGCAGAGCTGCTTTCCCTGCTCTGGCCTGAAGGTCACCTGAAAGTGAGCAGGAGCCTGCAGCAGAATTTTGGGAAGTTGAGCTGAAGCACATAGCCAGCATGAACTTCTCCACAAGTCTGCCAGGAAATCACTGGGAGTCTTGGCAAATTTTTCTTATAGAAGTATGAAAAAGACTCAATCTAGTTTATGTTTTTTTTTTTCCTCTGGCAAATCCAATCTTAGTTAATCTTCTCCATTGCCTTTTGTTTCAGTCTAATTTTCTGGAAATGTTCCCAATCAGGTCCTGGAGAACACGATGCCAGTGATTTTTTCATTAACCTTTTTTTTCATCTGAAAGCTGGAATCTGCTAATGCGGAGAATAATGGGACTAGTTATTGTAAACATATTAAACTCCTATTTTGCTGGACTTTGTAAAGCCTTTCATTTGTTGGTCCTGGAATTAGACTTTCCTGGTTTAGAAGGCAATCTAGAAGTGGGGAGTTGTGATGAAATAGTTCCTTTTTAGTTTTCATTTTTTATTTCTACAGTTTTAATGTCATTTGTCATTGTCTTTTCTTCCCTGTGTTGTCAGTTCATATCTACAAGGGTCTCCAGCTGATTTCCAGTGGCACTTCAGCAACTGTGACTGCAGCCAGCACAATGGCTTTGCTTCCTGGTCTTTTCCTCTCTGTGAATACAATCTTAGAAAAATCTCACATTTGCTCTATCACAGATGTAAACGGCATTTATCATCTGCTAAAAAGGTACAAGCATATAATCTTTATATGCTCTAAATGACTAGAGCAGTCCATGGTAGCTCTAGAGCACAGGCCAAATGCTGCAGGTATTTGAGGCTCTTCTGTTCTCTCTGCTTGCTCAGCATGTCCATTACAAATCCTGAGAGGCTGGGAGAAAACTGGGAGCGAAATGGAGGTGTTCTGGCATGGAACTCACAGTGAGTGCCCCAAGCTCTTCTGAGACTGGAAGAGCCACTTCACTTCCAAAAACCTTCTTTTCCCACAATTACTCATTAGTTATCATGGATTCAGATCTCATTCCTCTGATGAAGGTACAGGAGCTTGGAATATGAACTTTGTGACATATTTAGCTGATCTTCTGGCTAACCAGGATAAGGGGAATCCTGACAGTCTTGGCTGTTTTTTTTTGCCTAAACGCTGCATCTGTTGGGGGAAGGAGTGCCTGACAAATGCACTTTCAGGCTTTTTTTACATTAGAGGGAATATAATAGGGCTTGGCTCTGTAGGATTAAGGAGTGCTTTGAGGCCACCTGTGAGGTGCAGTGCTCATCCTGAGCTAATGCTGTCAGCAGACTGGCTGGCCTGCTCTGGAGAGCTGGGAAAAGCAGCTCCTGGAAAGTGATACAGCTCCAGCCTCCTCAGGGAGAGGCTCATTCCTGTGACCCAGCCTGCTCCTTGTCTGATGGCTGTAATTGGTGGCTGCACTCTGGGTGGGACAATGGCAGCAGCTCGTGCCACCCTGGCTGCTCCTGGCTGGGCTCTGCCAGAGGCTGGACTGGGAGCCAGGGGTCCCATTAGTGACTTGCTTCCCCGTTAACCTTCCCTGCTCGGAAAGGTGTTCTACTGAAGAGGCTCAAACACTCACTGGACAGCTGGACTGCATTTCCAAGCTTATATCTTCCACCTGGGGAGGAGAAGCACTAGCGAACGTGGAGCAGACTCAAAGCCATGCTCCCAGCAGAGCCATCCCAGTTCACTGTCCTGCAGCCCTCGGGAAGTCACCGCAGTGCTGCCATCAGTGTGGCTCTGTGGGAGGGCATTTCCAATGGGTGAATCAACCCTTGCACATCTAAGTGAAAAGGGAGGTGGGAGCACAAGCTCCCGAGGAGCACACCCAGCCTTGGGATACAGTGCAAGTGAAGTGCAGTCAGTGTTGCAGTCTGGTTTTCTCGGCTCCCTTGTTTGTCTGAGCTCCTGGCCTAATGCACTTGACAAGAAACTGAGTCACGATTTCTGGGTTCACTGCCAGGAGGGTTTTATACAAATCAAGTTACCATTACCTTTGGTGCCCTTCATTAACTTGGGATAAGACATTAACTCACAAGGATGTGCTGAACTTTAGTGTTTAAGGTGGTGTCACGTGAGGCTGAAGTGTGCTGGAGGAGCATGTTTTAGATACTCTCAGGCTGAAACCTGAACAGCTGCAAACAAAGTTAGTTGGGAGTTTCACAGCTGCCCTCATGTTCCTGTTACAGGCTTGGTTATACTTGTAAAGCCATTTTTGTACTCTTTTCATAAAAGGCATAGAGCTTTGTCTGTGGGATAGCCTTCTGGGTGGTATGGGTGGTAAAGCCTAATACACTTGATTCTGATGATTTTGCTTCTAGTTTAAAAAACCTCTTGGCAGCAGCCTGACTTTTCTTAATTTTCTGAATTCCTCAAGTAAAACCCTCCAGGACATCATAACAGCAGGATCATGTGCACTGCTTGTCAGTTGATCCCATTTGTGTAACTCCTGCTTCTGATCTTGCTTGAAACCACAGCCCCCACCACGAGGCCCCTTGTGTTGCAGGGCACAGCACAGCTGTTCTTGAAATTTTTCTGTTTTGTCCCCTTTTTTTTTCCATAGCAGTTATTGGCTTCAGCTTTCCAAGCAGAGGGGTCCCAGAGCCAATTACCCTGATGAGGTTTGTCTTGTACACAGTGTTGAAGAATTTCTGCACAATTGATGATTTATCTGCCTTGATTTTTTTTTCTCACTTCCCAATGCTCCTGAAAACTGGCTGATAGCTTTGAAAACATCACATTTCTTCATTATGGGGCAGATAGAGCCACAGGGTGGAAGGGACCCTAAAGCTCATCTCATTGCACCCCCTGCCATGGGCAGGGACACCTCCCACTGTTGCTCCAACTCCTGTCCAGCCTGGCCTTGACACTTCCAGGGGATCCAGGGGCACCCACAGCTTCTCTGGGCACCCTGTGCCAGGGCCTGCCCACCCTCCTAATATCTTATCTAAACCTGCCCTCTCTCAGTTTCAATACTAAAACACTTAAATACTAAAATAAACTAAGCTGGCTTTGTTACAATATCCAGAAGCAAGCAAACCAGTAATTTATCTGATAGAGACATGAATTTTGTTATGTGGTTTGGTTAATGTGTTGGAAAGTAATTTCTGCAATGCATTTAATCAGAGAGTTCTAAAATCTCTTTGCATTTGTGCAAAGATCCAGTGAGGGAGACTCAGGAGCTGCTTTTCCTGCTCTGTGGAGCTCTGTGTGAGCATCCCAGTGCTTGGTCGGGTTCTAAGCTAATCTGAGCAGTAGTTAATGATTAGCCTTTGATAGAGATAATGATGTGCTTGTCAGCATTATGTGAGGGTTGAGAAACTTTGATCAGTCTCAGACTTGTTGCTGCTCTGGAAAAAAGGCTCTGCTGGAATCGGTAGATGGAAAACCTGTCTCTGGAAGAGTAAGTACTCAGCATTTTTTAGCTCTGAATCATTTCTGCTTTGGATTAGCAGCTTTGTGGCTGTCCAGGGGTTTGAAAATGACGAAAAAGCCAGCATATGAAGCTCTTTCCCAGAGTGGTTTTTTGTCGCTCATAGAAAAATTGTTGATGGGTCTTGTTCTGGCTTCCCATGCCCTACAGTCATGGCTCTTCCTGTCAGAAGAGTGTCACGAGGCCAAGGCTCTTCCAAAGATAAGTTCCTTTCCAGAGAATTGACTTGATTGCTCTTTTCCTCTTCTTGATATGGGAGATCTTCTACCTTGCTGAGATTGTATTTTCAATGACTCAGTAATTTCAATAATACTTCCAATAGTTTAGTTGCATTTTCAAAAGGAGAATGCTCTGTTCCATGGATTGGGGCTACGAATTTGTTCTCTGAACCCTTACAAGTATTTGCATTACTACCTGGAAGCTGTTTATATATCACTGTGCCATCCACTTGCTGTTTGCCAAGATCATGGATCAAGAGTTAGGAAGGTGCCTCTGGTGATGGATATTTGGCCTTAATCATCTGCCGAAACAGAGATCGACTTCCTGGGCTTAATTAAAAACCCACTGGAATGGATTTTGCTGCTTGTGACCTGAGTTCTACCTTGCATTTTGCCCATGCACAGCTTGAGGCTTCTCAAAACGAGCATTGGAGGCACAAATGAATTTGATTCTTGGCTGTGGTAGAACAGGTTATTGTGCCGAGGACCAGTCATGGATGGTGCTGCAAAATTAAATGAGCACACATCTGTTTCTCCTTTGCAAGAAAAGGTATTTTTCTAAAAGTCAGTCTTGTGAGCTCTTAGGTCTTTAGTCAAAGCCTGCATTTCAGAGGTGACCCAGACATGCCAGAGCAGGAGCTGGAAATCCCAGGGTATCCCAGTAGGAGCTGACATCAACATGTGGCTGTTGAGGCAACATTTGACACAGGCTGGAAAGTGGCAGCTCCAGGGAAGGGGGATGGTGGAGTGGCCACCTTAAAATGCTGTGTCTGCACATGGACATGCTTCTGAGGGGTAATTACAGACAAACAACTGCTTAAATATGAAAAGAAAGGAGTGAAATGGAATTGCTGTGCAAGGACGCTTTCCCATGTGGTGGAAGGTAATGTGTGTGCGGCTGTACTGGGCATGGAAAAACGTGTGTGAATTGCTTAAACCAGTATGTTTCATATCATATGTGTGGAATAGCCTCCTAAAAATTAACCAGGAGTTTTGGAGTGTGGTTTTCTTGTTATTCAGATTCTCAAAACACGTGAAAGTCAGTTCAGAACCTGTACAAGTGTTGCCTTTTCTGGGCTAAGTCTGATTATAGTGTTGAAAAGCAGCCAGAGAGGGAAAATTAACTATGTGAAAATGGGGAAGTAGGGTAAGATCTGGGAATCTCCAGTGAATCACCTGTGCTGGACTCCCTTTTATGAGGCCTCTAATAAAGTAGTACCATCAATTTATTACCCTCAGGTTTAGTTTTACCTGCATGGGACAAAGGTATTTATGCTGTTGCTAGATAACATCTGTAAAGAGGTAATAACAGATGACAGCTGTAATCAACCTGGGGGTACTCGTTGACAGCTGACTGAACATGAGCCAGCAGTGTGCACAAGAAGGCCAATGGCACCTGGCCTGTATCAGGAATGGTGTGGCCAGCAGGAGCAGGGAGGTCATTTCCCTGCACTGGCACAGGTGAGGGCACACCTGAGTGCTGTGCCCAGCTCTGGGCCCTCAGTTTGGGAAGGATGTTGAGATGCTGGAGCGCGTCCAGAGGAGGCAACGAGGCTGGTGAGGGGCTGGGAACACAAACCCTGTGAGGAACCACTGAGGGAGCTGGGGGTGTTCAGCCTGGAGAAAAGGAGACTCAGGGGTGAGCTCAGCACTCTCTGTGACCCCTGAAAGGTGCCTGTGCTCAGCTGGGGCTGGGCTCTGTCTCCAGGCAGCACTGACACAACCAGAGCACACAGCCTCAAGCTGCACCAAGGGAAATTTAGGATGGATATTAGAAAGAAGTTTTTCACAGAAAGAGTGATAAAGTACTGGAATCATCTGCTTGGGGAGGTGGTGGAGTCATCATCCCTGGATGTGTTCAGAAAAAGCCTGGATGTGGCACTGGGTGCCAGGGTTTAGTTGAGGTGTTGGGGCTGGGTTGGACTCGATGGTCTTGAAGGTCTCTTCCAACCCAGACATTCTGTGTGTGATTCCTGTCTGTGATCCTTCACCTGTATTAAAGGCCCACTAATGCACTTCTAGGACACATTGGATCACTTTTGGCTCTGAGGAAACTTTTGCTTCCTTTCTTGGGAATGCACTTTTTGACTCTGGTTTCATTTTGTGTCTCCTGAGATGATTTTACAGTTTTACAGGGTTTAAGGCCTGAAGACACCATAAAATCAATCTGGTCAGAGCTGTTTATGGTGTGTAGCCTGGTGTGTCCTTCCCACTCCAGCAAACCATGGAGCAGTGGTTTGTCGGGATTAACTTGCAAGTAGTTCTCTGTCTTGCATCCTGACATATCTGTCATTCCTTAGAGTGCTTCTGCATGTGGCCACTGAACAGCCACAAACAATAATCTGTGTCCTTACCCTGTGGACAGACAGGCTCCTTTCCATAGGTGCATGTGGTGCAGGAGGTGTTGAATGTGGAGGAATCTGGACGCTGAATTAGTGAGCATGATAAAGAATCTTGTATGCAAATGGTGAGGTTTGTTTTGTTTTGTTTTTGTTTTATTTTTTTCACTTGGAGAGAAAACTTCTCCCTTCATTTAAAAAGTGCTTGTTATAGGTAGAGGAATACAAGCTAGAAACTGTTCTTGATTAGGGCAAATGAAATAGGAAGTGAGATTCTCCACTAGGCCTGGTTTTTCTAAGGAAGCAGAAGTTGTCTAATCTTACAGAATATACACCTTGCAAGATGGGGTTCCAGATATTAATATATTTTTATATTAAAAAGTTTTTGAAGAGTATCACAAGGCTCAGTACTCTGTCCCGTTTGTTCTCAGGCTCCCCTGAGGCAGCAGGATGGTTCCTGCTCTCTGGCCATATGGATCACATCTCCCTGGTCACCATTCCTGTGTTTAGTTGTGTAACATCTGAGCAAAAACCACCACTGAGGATAAGGAAGTATCTGTTTATTCAGGAATTACGTAATCTTGGAAAATATGGGTCACATGGCCCTGCTTTTCTGTCTCCTCTTCCTGGCGCTGTCCCGTGTCTCCTCACTGCTCAGGATCCTCAGTTGTCCTCAGCTGCCGAGTGAGTGCTGAGAGATTTTAGCAGGAGGTTCCCAGGTGACTCCTGACTGAGCACCAGCCACCCTCCTGCTCCTCCACCTCCACACAGCTCTTACTCCCCTGGCCTTTGAGCCATTCTGCCTTATCTCTGCCTAAACTTCCTCCCTTCCTGCCAGATTTCTCCTCCCTGGGTGCTGAATCCTGGGGACTTTGTGACCTGGATTTGTGTTACTGTGTTCCTGTGTCATGCCCTTGGTGATGTGAGGAAGAGAGGTGAAGCTCTGATGGTGTGGCCTGCTGGTCTGCAGACCTGGGCTAATTGCTTCAGAAGGCTCTGACGTGCACAGGAAGTGCTGAAGTGCTTCTGTATATACCTCCTGGGGATTGCCTTTGTTGAAAACTTGTCAGTTCTAGCTCTGAGTTCATGCTGGCTATATAACCAGCTATAAGGAATTTGGCTATAAGGAATTTCAGTGTTTCAGTGCCTTTTATCCTGGATGTTTCATAAAGAAATTGTAACATGGCATCCTGTGCCAGTTTTGGTATCTCTGGTGCTGTGCTGTTCTCTCCAGATGACAGAATCACGAGTCAGCTATGGTACAGCATCTCCTCTGCTTTGGGATCTGTGGGAATGGCAGTGACTCCTCAGCTCTTGCATGTCCTGAGGTACCTCAATTCTGCCACTTACCAGAAATGTCTGTGCACTTGTGTGCCAGAAAGGGGGACAATGAACAGCATGGTGCAAATAAGGAATCCAAAAGGCTGGTGGTGGAAGAAATGAAAATGGGGTGGAAAAACACTCTCCATGTACAGAATGGAAGAAATTGTGCTCTTGATGGGATTGAGCAGGACAAGGCACTCCTGAATGCAGGAGTCAGAGGCCTAGTGCAGAATGGATGTGCTCTGGCTTTGACATCCCAGAGAACATTGGTGTCCTTGCTGTTTTTTCCCAGAGGGCAGAGCTGGCTGGGGGCTGTTCTCTTGGAGCAGTAACATGGAAAAGGGGAAAGTTTTGTGGCAGATGAACAGGGAAACTGAAGTATGGAAGAGATGCCAATCACCTTTTAATTGGTACCACCTTGTCACTATTCCTTTTCAGTGCCTGCTGTAGTTCTCCTTTATGAATACAACCTTGATTGGCATTTATTGGCAATAAAAGAAACTTCTTGTTGACGTGTCTGTTCCTGACCCTCTGCTCCTGGTCAGTGTGCAGGCGACTCCAGGCCAGGTGAGCTCTGCTTTCTTCCCTGAGCTCCACTTTGGATTTGCTTGGCTTATTATAGTCCCTGGCTGGGGTTGTTCAAGACAGCCGAGGCTGGAATGTGCTCTCATCCTTGGAAAGTGTCCCACTGGGGACTGCAGGTTAACTTGGGCTCATGCAGATTGAAAGTATTTGCGTTTTATCAGAACGGGAGCAGGTTGTTGCTGAAAACTTCAGGTCATGGAATTCTTGACATCAGCTTCTCCAGAACGTGTTTGCTGTGTCCTGCCTGGTTGTCCCTTGTGTGGATAAGTGTCCTCAGCCTTGTAACAGCCTCCACCATCTGTCTGTCACCCAAACCTCCCTCCCTTGATCCAGTCTTCTGTGACAGATGTGCCCTGAGCAACATCTGCCAAACAGACTGTTTTGCAAGCCTGCGCCCCATGGCGTTCACAGCAGCTGCCAGACCCAATCCCAGTGGAATTCCTGGTGTCATGCCCTTCCTAGTGTTTTGCATTGGGCAGGGCAAGGAGTCTGTTGCATTTGCAAAGGCATGAGAGTGATCCCCTCACATGTACCCACTGCTGTACTCTGAGCTCCAAAGCCTGCTGTGCACCTTCCAAACCATTGTCACCACAGCAGAGGGCAAGGAGCTGGGCTGCTGTGCTGAAGAGATGGTGCTGTCCTATGTCCTGCCAAGAGTGGGGTGCCCTGGGGAGCAAGTGCACGTGGGGACCCCAAGATTTGGCCCAACAGTTGGAGGTATGGATCAGTTTGAGATTGCAGTGCTTCTTTCAAAGGAAAATGTAATGTTCACTGGGATGTGTGGGAACGTGTGTGGGATTCCTTTGTAGATGAGGGGAATTTCTACCCCTGCATTGCTGACCTTGGATTTGTGAGGGACAAACTGAGGGGTGACAGCATTGGTTCTGTCACCTCTTGCTAAAGGTTCCTGTGGTCATTGTGGAAGTGATCTTACCTGTACTACTAAAGCAAGGGTTGAGGGGTGGCCAGCATGAGCAGAGGGGTGTTGTAGGGTAGAGTAGGATAGAAGAGGAATAGGAATAGGATAGGATAGGAATGTTAAGTTGTAAGGCACCTTCAAGAATCATCTGGTCTAACTGCCTGGTCTCAGCTTGATGGAGACAGTAGAGGATCCCTCTTGGATCTCCATGCAAAGCTCTGTGTGTGTTCCAGGTGTTTGCACCTGGGCTGGGTCAGACCTCTCTGCAGAAATGAGTCTGCAGCCAGGAAAGGGTTGGCAAGGACTCCTCACTTTTGCCATGCTTCTCACGAGGATCCTTTGACTGCTTTGCCGTCTCCTGGAGTTTCAGTGTGGCTGAGGAAAATGATTGACTACAGGGGAGGCTCAGCCTGACTCCCCATTATTTTGTCACCTTTGAACAGCTCTTGCCAGCATTTCTCAGCCTTTCCTCTGATGTTACCAGGCCTAGAGTCTGAAGTTTTGTGCTCTGCAGGGTTGTTTTCAGCTGCCTTTCACTCTATTGGGCCTGTGGGTAATGACATGGTGTGTGCTTCACTTAATTAAGTTCAGTATATTGTCCTGTAAAGAACAATCTGTCCTTTATCTGTGGGTTATTTGTTCTTCTTGTTCAAAGATTACAGATTTCCTGAGGCGTCTGCAGAAGCTGGGAGATTAGGAATGACCGTTCCCTTTTAGGGAAGCCTCTAACAGAGGGTGACCAGACAGGTTTGCTATGAAAATAAACTCTATCAAAGGGCCATTATTGTAGCCATGCTGAGAGGAAGAGCTCTGGCCCCTCCTCAAGTAATGGGGGTTGTGCTGAGTGGCTGTGGCCAGATTTGCTTTAGTTGTACAGCTGAGAGATGCTTTGATTCCGAGCAGAGGACAGGACCTTAAGGATTGAACATATGCTGATACTTCATTGTCTTGTTTTAATCTTCATTTTAATTAAACATTAATTAATGCATATAACTGCATCAAGCTGCCAAATGATGTGATGCAGCTCCAGGAAGCTTGTGTGAGCCAGCATTCCAACTGGAATCCATAGTCTGGAACTGGAGCATTGTTTGGGGTTTCTGCCATGTCTGTGGGTGCTGTGTGATGGCTCCATATGGAAGGGGCAGCCTGAGCCTTGGGGACACAACAACCCAGTAAAGAGAGAGATGAACATATTGGTACAAGAAACACAAGGATTTGCTAAGAATAAAATAAGCAAACGATGGCAGCTAGGAGGCCTGAAGGATGGTGTTTGGAGGAGCACATACTGCAGGGTGTGATTCTGGCCCTAGCCCTGTGATCTGCCTGTGCTGCAGAGAACCTGAGCTCAACTCTGGCTTAAAGTGTCACCTCCAAACCTCCCTGTGTGGGTGATGTGGTTTTGCTTCATTCTCCTCCCACATCCTGCCTGTGGGGTTTGTCAGGATCACCTTAATAAGGGTCTGTCTCAGCCTGGGCAAATCCCATCAGTTGTGGGCATGGCTCATGGACAACAGAGTGATTTTGATGTGCCAAAACTTTATCATTACCTTCAGCATCCACAACTGTGCTGTAATGGTTCCGGCTGGGATCCTCAGTGGAGGTGATGGCAGAGATCAGATCTGTGTGGATTTCTCCCCTTACAAAACATGAAAGCCCTGCACTTCATTTTAAAAGCCCATTCTTTGCCTGTGTTGTGCATTCCAGCTGGGAGAGCTGGGCTCTGGGTGCTCCCAGCTTGGCTGCCTGTCTCTGCTGACTGCTTCCACCCTGGCATTCCTTCTATACTGGCTGCCCAGGCATTGTCCCCTTTTGAGTCTGAACACAAGGTGTTGTCTGCAGCCCTGCTCAGCTCTTTTTTTGCCCATTATTCTCTGCTCCCTGCACTGCAGCCTCTGGCATCTCCAGCTGGACATCCTCCAGAGTGCCTGTCATCTTTCAGAAGTTCTGAAACCTGTGGGTGTGAATAGCTTAGCCTGCTCACAGGTAGACAGGGAGGATGCCTGTGTCACACTGTGTGTTCCTGCTTGGCTCTGCTGATCCAGTTTGAATCCAGCAAGCTTCCATGATCAGGGACAAGCCCCAGGAAATCCAAATTTGTCCAGCCTCACCCTCAGTGTGTATTGGAGCTCCTGAGCTGTGCCCTTCTCCTTCCCTTTATCCAAACCCCTTCTGGTGTGTAGAGCTTTTGTGAAGTCTTAAACTTCTGGGAAAAGCTTTAGGATGAGACTCTAAGGTGGTGAGGCAGTACCAGGGCAAGCCACAAATCTGCTGTGAGCTCACAAACATTCCTTGAGTTCTTAATATAGCTCTAAGAGTTCCTTCTTCAGGAATTGTGCAAGGGAAGAACAGAGGTGTGCAATTAAATGTGTTGGGCACAGCACAGTCCCTCCCTGTGTCTCAGTGCCAGCCTGGGGTTGCTGGAGCTGATTGGGAGAGTTCCAAGGGGAATTTTCACACTGGGAAACAGCAATGTGTATCTGTAACACGTGTTCTGCTGCATTACTGAAGAATGTGGTGTTTGTTCTTTAAAGTGTGTCTTTACAGCTTGGCCCAGGGGCCCTGGCCACCACTGCTGGGTGTTGCTACAGCATAACAGGTGGAAATGGTCTGTCCCTCAGCTGTGCCTTTAAGCAGCTCTGTAGCTCTGCCTGGGATCCTGGAAGAATCACAAGTCCACCCATTTGGAAAGGAAGCAGTTAAAGTAGAAAAGTTTGCCAGGAAATTGAATAAACTAAAAGCAGTGCTTAGGTCGCCTGATGAGGAGCTCAGTGGAGCCCACAGCTAGAGCCAGTGAACAGAGCTGCAGTGTCTGCAGGCTGCTGCTTCCCTCCCACTCCATTTACAGCACTGCTAAACAAAAAAGGGATTGGGCTTGGGACCACAAGCAGGGAGCCAGTGGAGCTCGGTCTGCCAGCAGCACTGCTGTAAGTAGAGCACTGGGAACTCCTTTTCCATTCCTTCTGTGTTTTTTCTGTACCATTCTTTTGTGTCATGCAACACTGAGCCATATGTGATAATGTAAGCAAGAGGTCTTTGCTTTTCCAGCTTGTCATTTTTAATAATTTTTCTTTGGTTTTCTCTAAGGAACTTTGATTTTAATTCTTAGTAAATACTACCAAGTCTTTCTCGCTTATTCAGGAGAAGAGAGGCACCTCCTGACCTGTTCTTGCTGTCAGAAGGGTTGTGGAGAGAAGCTGGGTACCAGTCACTCCAGCTGTTCTGAGAGGAGTCGGGAGGGTTCCGAGCAGGAGCCAGTCCTGTGCTGACCACTGCAGCAGCACCCTCTCTGTGGGACAAGTAACTGCTCTAAAGCAGACTGGAGAGGAGATGTTTAAGGCTCTGGTTCTTTTTGGCAGAGCCAGTGGAATTTTATTTCTTGGGTTTTCTGAAATGGTTTGGGAAAGATGAGGCACTGTTTAGAAGGGAAGAGTTGATGCTGTAATGAGATTTGATTTAGGGCTCCTAAAGGAGCCCTCCTGTTGGACATCTGATTTGGAAAGGGCTTCATTCCCTTTGGGACTTTAAGGAAGATCTGTTTGACACTGGGCTGATTGTAAAGTACTTCCTGGGAGCTTGGTAGATCCTTCCCATAATGTGTCCTGTTTCTGCATGTCCTGTGTTTCTGCATTGAAAAGTGTATTTTCCTTGGGTGTTTGCCACAGGAAGAACTGTGATTTGCTCTGAAGTTGCAGGACTCTGGATGAACACAGCAGAAGCAATAGTTGGGAAGCTGTGGAGGGGGTTATGTGTAATGGCAGTGATCTTTGGCTGAGACATGTTTGAAAAGACTGCTCTGGCTTTGGCATCTCATCAGGTCTAGCTCGTTTACCTGCCCTCGTGTGTGCCCTGCCACCTCCTGCCTGCCCTCCCCTTCTCTGTGCCCTGGAATTGCAGCTGTGGCCTCCTGGTATGTGTGAGGTGAGGCAGCACTGGCTTGGTGTTGGTACAGGGTGAGGGTGAGTCCTGGTGCTGACAGTTTGCTGCTGTCACATCCTGCTCCTGGCTGCACCTGTCCTGATCCAGCCTGGTTTGCAGAGCTGCCACGGTGGCATTGCAGGGCTGGGACAGAAACCTCAGTGTGAGCAGGGCCTGCCTGAGGCCCTGCTTAAAGAAAGAGAAGTCCTTTGTGTATCTCTGAGTCTTGCAGTTTTCCTTAAAAATATGAGGGGTTGTGAAATGGAGGCTGTGGCTTCTCTCAACTGGGTTAACAGCCCTGAGGGAGAGAAAGAAGCCCAGGAGGAGAATTTCCTCATTCCTCTCTCCTGTTCCACCCTGTTTTCTTAGGCAATAGTTTACTGCAGAGCACAAAAAATCACTGTGTGTCCCCCTTGTGAGAGATACACCCTGAGGTCTGTCCCCTTCAGGTGTTCAGAGTACCTGAGCCTGATGCAGCCATGGGCAGTGGCAGATCCCTCTCCAGAGCTCCATGCTCAGGAATCCACTCCAATGCCTCTCCCTCTCAGTGCAAACATATGGAGCAGGCAGCAGCCAGGGATCAAATCACCCATTCAGTCAGAAATACCTGCTGAAGGCCTGCCTTTGTACAAGGCTAAACCTATTTAAAGAATTTACAATAATGGAAACTTGTGAGGGGTGGATTTTTTCCTTCAGGTATGGAGCCAGCCTTGTTAAAGCACCACCTTCCTGTGCTCCACAGGGCTCCACATCTGTCAGCTTGTTTCTTAGGAGCTGTGCAAACCAACCAGGGATTTGCAGCTTGGAATATTACACACCCATTAACTTGTTGCTGCTGCTGGCCTATATATTGTTTTTTACCTTGAGACTTAGGTAGAGATCTCCTAAGTTGTAAATCAGAGTCTGATTGTCCACTGGAACTGGTTTATTTTTAAGCAGAAATTTATCCACTGTTTGTTACCTTCAGTGACACAAAACACAGCTGAAGTGGCTCAGATGAGGTTATTTCCTTTTAAGCTACTTAATACCCCATGCTTTCAGGATCTCATAAAATGTCCTTCAGTGTTGGGTGACTGCAGCAGGGGGTTGGATTTGGTGTTGGAGCACTGGGATAGCAGGGTGGGAAGGAGATACCCAGGTGAGGGTCAAGCTTGCCCTTTGTAACCTGTACCAAGGCTGGCCCAGCCACAGGCAGCCACTCCTGAACACCTGACCATGTTCTTTGTTCCTACAGAGTAAATATCCTGAGAATACATCCACATGTTTCTCCCTTTTTGCAGACAAATGATGATCAGTGAGAAGGAGTGAAAAGCTGGACACAGCCCAGCCACGAAGGCAGTTTTTCATCTGGTAACCAGCCAGGGCTTCTGTGGAGCATTTTGGAACCTGCTGAGCTTGGCAGGAATGTGAAATCCTAAAAGGAATAAATAATCATTGGGCAGTAGTTGCTGATGAGGATGTTGCATTCAAAGGAAAAGCAATGGATCAGTCAACTGAGAGAAAAAGGAGGAGACAGGGACTGCTCTAAACTCTGCTCTCTGTGAGTTAGGACAGGAGCCAGGGAAGGGCTGGAGCTGGGCCAGGGCAGGCTCAGGCTGGAGATCAGGGAAAGGTTCTTCCCCCAGAGGGTGCTGGCACTGCCCAGGCTCCCCAGGGAATGGGCACGGCCCCGAGGCTGCCAGAGCTCCAGGAGCGTTTGGACAGTGCTGCCAGGGATGGACAGGGTGGCATTGTTGGGGGGCTGGGCAGGGACAGGGGCTGCAATGGGTGATCTTTGGGGTCTCTCCCAGCTGAGGATATTCCATGGTTCCATGATTCCAGGAGATTTTGGCTGCAGGAGAGGGGAAGTTCTTGTGTTACGTCTTTCCTCTCACAGCACATTTACCTTTGATCCTGCGGGTAAAGCACTTGGGCTATTCTTCCTTCCCTGATGCAAAAGACAATTTGAAGTTTGTGTGTTTTGGCAGAAGTTTCCTTTCCCAAATGTTTTGGGACTGCAGTTCTAGAGCCTGAACATTTCAGCTCTGGAACAGGATAATCTTCCAAGCTGTGCCATATGGAAATCACACTGGGCATTCTGCAGGTATCCCTTGGTGAAGTTTTTCTGTGTCAGCTGAGCTACTGCTTGCATTGTTCTCTCTCCTTTTTATCTCCCCATGAACATTTTTCTGGTCTCAATATTTAAGCACAAATCAGGGACAAAGTGAGTTAAAAATATTAGCAGAAATATGGACAGGGAATTCATTCTGCTTTAGCCAGTGCCATTGGATTCCATGACAAGTTACTTTCTAAGGGAGTATTGTGAGGTTGTCTGATGAAATAAGAGATGGGCTACAAACTTCTTCTGCACAGAGATGGAGAACATACCTGAGCTGTGGGTTCCTGGTGTCTCTACTTGGTGCTTCTCTGTATTATTTAATTTCAATGGTTGCAGGGTATTACTTCTGTCTTTCTACTGAGTTCCTCCCCAGCACTGCTGACTTAGTTTCCTTATATTCCCCAAATCTTTAATTTCTCTCACTGCTCACTTTAATTTAACTCCAAAACCCTTGGATATCCCCTGTCATGGATGCTCCACAGGGCTGCACTGGCACTGTGCAGGGCCACCAGTGACCCCTGCACAGGGTCACTGTCACATGCTGAGCCAGCTCCACCACTGGCTGCCTTTCAGGGTTTTATTTGCTACTTCCAGTTTAGAAAGCTCTTCTAGACTCTCATTTCCTCTCTTCAATCTAATACAGCCGTGCCTACCTGTTCAAACACCATGCTGCCTTTTGGCTTAAAAAACTGAAAAAACACACTTGTAAACTCTCCTAATGATTTATGTGGAAGGAAGCCTGTCTCTCATTTCTTTTTAAACTTTAATTTGATAAAGTGTCCGAACTTCGATTTTTATTTCCCTTAGTTGTACTTCAGTGCAGGACTGGAGTGGGAGGGTACAGAGGATTCCAGGCAGGGTCCAGCAGGACAGTGCTGTGCTTTCAGGGCTGACTGGTATTCCCAAGTTATTTTCTCTCCCATTGCTGTTTCTACCTGATGATTTTCATTTCCCACCAGCAATTGCTCGCCAGAGTGCAGCAGCCATGCCCACAGGTAACCATGGAGGGCATTTCTATTTATTTTTTTGAGTGTGGCCAGACATCCCTGATTTGCAGTAACCAGATTAAGGATTGGGACTGGCAGCCTCTTGAGTGTTTCTGTCACTGTGGGTAATGTGATTAGAGGAGAGATGTGGCAATGTAAAGCTCATGGAAATGAAATTGGATTGCCTGTAGCTGTTGCAGACCTTTGCCTGACAGTAGGTCTTGTACCAACTAACACGATTTCTGTATTAACCATGTTCCCAATAAAATGCATAACTGTCAATTAAGAGAAATCCTGTAATCTGATCCTTTAGTATATGCAATTTCAAGTGGTGCTTGTGATATTTTTGCCTCTTGCAAGACTGCACTTGGGAAGGGGCTCTGTTTTTTTCCTCATGTAGATAAGAAATGTTCCTTTACGCTGAGCACTTGCCCCAGGTGCCATCTCAATCAAATTGGGCTGCAGAGGGACACACCTCCTTTAAAGTGTTGTGCTGTGTGCTCTCTTTAGCCAGAGCAGGACCATGAAGAAGGTCCAGGACTTTTCCAGAGGCAGCTCCAGTTCTCAGTGCCTTGGAATATTTTCTCGTGCAGTAGTAGTGGAGAAACCATGTGCTTCATAGAAAAGGGCTTCATTTTTTGTTTGTTTTTCAGGGTCCCACTTTTCTATGTGCCTTTCTGAATCTCTCTGTCCTCAAGATGTCTCACCACATGAACAGCTCCATGCTGCCAACCTCACATCCTCCTGAGCATCACCACTCCTCCACCACAGCCTCGGGACATGGTCATGGATCTGACATGATGATGATGGTAAGTGGAGAAGCCAGAATTAACCAGAGAGTTTTTCCTTGTCTGTAGTTCAGAGTAACCTGTCATCTTAAAGACTGTGCTCTTGAGAACTGGAAATGAACCTGAGCTTTGGAAGGCAGGAATCCATCCAGGTTAAACCCAGATCCCATTGTGGGTCTTCTGGAGTGAAGGGAGTGGCATGAAGGATACAGAGCAGGAAATGGATTTCACAGCTGGAGATCCTTTGGCAAAATTGTCTTTTCTTGTGAAAACCTTTCCAGCAGCCAGCCTGGTGTTTGCTCTGCAGCCAGCTAAGGGCAGAAATGCAAAGCAAGAGTTTTCCTGCAGGAAAGGGATGGATGGGATTCTCCAGGCTGGCAGTGAGAGCCCCAGGCAGTCCTGAGAGAATTGCCCAGCAGTGTGAGGGGCTGTGCTGGGCTCCCTCTGTGCCCTTCCCTCCTGAGCTCTCAGAGCACACTGGGTTTGGGGAGCACAGCAGTGCCAGGGCTCCTTGCCATGTTGGCATTAAGGCTGTATTGGTCCTGATTCCTGCTGCTCCAGCTGACTTTGATTCCAGCAGGTTCAGACTTGTGCATTCTGGCATCACTGAGGCTTTGCAGAGATCCTGGCCAGAGTTTCCGTGGAGATGGCCAGAGGATCAGTGTTTGTGTGTAGCCAGTTCTTTTTCCTAAATACTTCTGGGGTGAGTTTCAGATTATTAAAACATGTCTGTTTATGGTTAAATTTCAAAAGGAGGGGAGAGAGGGCACAATTCTGTTTCATATGAGAGTGTTCTCAGGAGTGGATTTTGCAAACCATCAGTTGGAGTTTGTTTGCCAGCTCTGTGCCTGAGGAGAGAACCAAGAATCTCTGCTTCTATTTCTGTTGCAAACAGTGTTACAGCAGGAGAGGAGAGCACCAGAACAACCTTGGTGGGCATGGCCCATATGGAGCTCTCAGTCCAGCACTGCCACTGCTCTCCTTGTGAAGCTCTTCCCATCATCTCAGCTCAGTATTGGCATCCCTGGGCCATTACTTTCCATGTAAATGTCATTTCTTTACAAATGTTCACTGTATAGTTACAGGACCCTGCCTTGCCCTGCAGCTGAGAACTGTGAGTAATTGCACAAGATTTTGAGTTCATATTGCAAATAAATCTGTCAGGGAAGGCAGTACATAGGTACAGCATCTTAAATAACAGCCTGAGCACATTTAATATGTGTTTTCCCATTCCTCACTGGTACCAAGTAACAGGCTCAGGTTCAGCTGCAGTTCTTTGATTTATGTGGGTTTTGTTTTAAATGTAAATATGTTCAATTCATTGAAGAGATGAAAGTACTCTCTAAAAGGTGTTTTACAGTAATTTTTGCTCTGGGGAAAATGAGCTGATTCTTAGGGATGCTGAAATGAATCATAATTCTGAGCTTCAGCAAATAACCTTAATTAAGCAATGAGGGAAGTGCAAAGAGAAGTTCCTCTTGCTTGGTCAGGACTTCCTATGTGAAAACCCTGTGTGCAGCTGTGCCCAAGACATGCCAAGATGTATTTACCTAGATGGGAAGTTTGTATCACCTCCAGCTGGCCTGCGGATCTTTGATGTTTCCCCTTCCCACAGCACTCACTGTGCAGACTCAGGAGCCCTTATTTTCATCCAGGGGCAGCTGTGGACTGGCTTTACTTCCTTGTGTGGCTGTGTTTAGGCCTCTGTTTCCCATAGGATATTGGGAATTCCACAGAGAGACAACACTGCTGGCACAGTGCAGCAGGGGACCAGAGGACTCACCTGTACAACCCTTACCTGTATCATACAGATGAGGTCCAAGTGGGGAAGGGAAAGTACCCTGTACCCCAGTTCCTGAGGGAATGGGGAGGCAAGGAGGAGCTCCATGGAGACATCCCCAATCCCTGACGACTGCTGATGCTGAGGGGAAAAGGAGCCCCTAAAAGCAAGGAGAAGGCACTTCCCTGGAGTTCTGTGAAGGACAGGGCCTCCTGCCCAGGGCTTCCTGAGGGAATGGGTAGGCAAGGAGGAGCTCCATGGAGACATCCCCAATCCCTGACGACTGCTGATGCTGAGGGGAAAAGGAGCCCCTAAAAGCAAGGAGAAGGCACTTCCCTGGAGTTCTGTGAAGGACAGGGCCTCCTGCCCAGGGCTGCCTGAAGGAGCTGGGAACTGGAGTCTGGAGCATCTCATCCCTGTGTCACTTGTGTGTGTTACAGCAGATATACTGGAGAGTTTCTTGGTGTTCAGGTGGTGACCAAATAAACGAATCTGAGTTCTTGTTCTGATACAAGCCCCGTTGCTACACCTTGCTGTGAGCTCCTTGGGATGAGCTCTTCAGGCTCATCTTGGTGTTCTTTGTGTTTTGGGCAGGCCATGACTTTCCACTTCAGCTGTGAGAATGTGCCATTGCTGTTCTCTGGACTTACAATCAATTCCCCTGGAGGTTAGTAACACTGTCTTGTGCAGTCCAAACAAAAGGTTTGCAGTTGGTGTTTCAGGATTCATGTTTCATGAATGACCTTGTTACTTGTGCTAAAAATCTGTGGACATGCTGTGTTGAGTCTGGTTAAAATGGCATCTGTGGAGTGAAAGAAAAACGGAGATATTTGTAGAGTTCAAGAATTTGGTTTTATTAGCAAAAGTGGTTGCTGCTTTTGCTTTATGGGTGAAATTGCAGCGAGTGTCTGGATGAAATTCCCATTTCCCACCTATCTGTGCATGCATACAGAGCCTGGCCCTGTTCAATCACACAGGGACTCTGCTGACACATTCTCTTGCCCATAGACAATAATGTTTCCTCTCTTGTCAGAAATGGCTGGTGCTTTTGTGGCTGTCTTCTTCCTGGCCATGTTTTATGAAGGCCTTAAGATTGCCCGGGAGTGTCTGCTCCGTAAATCCCAGGTCAGCATCCGCTATAACTCCATGCCAGTTCCTGGCCCCAATGGCACCATCCTGATGGAGACACACAAAACCGTGGGGTAAGGATTGCACTTCATTCTAAAGCAAAGCTCTGCAGGTGCAACTGCCACAGAAGAAACTTTGTGTAGCCAGTTTTGATCTCTGGAGAGTGTCCTGGCTCCAGACTGGGATGCTGCATGGCACTGGAGGATGGGGGACACCTGGGCACCCTCGAGGACGGGGGCAAAGGGAGGAAAGCAGCAAGAAGCCAGATGAGCTTGGGGTTTTTGTAATGAACATGTTTGGGGGAGTTCTGAGGATAGAGTTTGGATGTTACATCCAGTGACCCCGACAGAAAACACTCAGGATCCTTTTGTTGACTGCCAGTCAAGGCCTCTGTGCAGAACAGGAGCCATTGAGCTTTTGAATGGGGGGATAATAGAAGTCTTTTCTCAGCTGAAGAAGTCTGTTTTTCAGCTAAAAGTTGTGTCCTCCCAGCAAGCTCTCTGTTCTGCTCTGTGAGCAAAACCACAGCTCCATGTGCCAGCTGCACACAGGAGTCCCTGCCCAGGCTGGTGTCACCTTGTCGCCTTCTCTGCCATCCCAGGCCCACCTTGCTGTCCTGGCAGCTTTCTCTTTGGGGATGTGCATTTCCCACCTGTTCCATTTGCTGACTTGTTTGGGTTTGTGTTCCCAGCCAGCAGATGCTGAGCTTGCCCCACCTGCTGCAGACTGTGCTGCACATCATCCAGGTGGTGGTCAGCTACTTCCTCATGCTGATCTTCATGACCTACAACGGGTACCTGTGCATCGCCGTGGCCGCGGGAGCGGGCACCGGATACTTCTTCTTCAGCTGGAAAAAGGCAGTGGTGGTGGATATCACAGAGCACTGCCACTAACACTGGATGTGCCCACAGGCCTCTCCACCCCACTGCTCCCTGCAAGCGCAGCCACCCGAGGACTGGAGCATTCCTAAGCTGCCAAGAGAATCATGAGAAAGAAAATCAACTGGAGTTCACCACAGGTTCTTGGAGGGGTGCAGGGATGTGAGGAGCTGGGACACACTGCTCCCCTTGACTCTTAAGAGTCCATGGCAGCCATTCTTGGCCAGGATTTGCTTTATTCTTAGATTATGCTGTGATTGAAATTAGTTGGCTGACAGAACTGTAGAAATTATTTTAAAAAGAAAAAAAAACCATTTTATTTTTAAATTGTAAATGCTCGTCAGTGAGGATTTAATGAACAGTAGGAAAAGATCAAAGTTGCCAATAATGTGTGAATGGCTGTTTTAATTTTGATTTTTTTTCAATGTGTACATAATGCCAGGGCAGGAGATAGCCCTGGCATTGTGGCTTTTGGGGCCAATGACACCTTTTGCTGTAGGACTCAGCCTCTGAGGAAGATTTGGTGCTGCACATCAGACACGCTCAAATGTGTCCTGGCAAGGGAAGACTTTGACCCAAGGATGTGAGCTATGTGCTTCAGGGATTGGATGAACCTGTCCTCCAAGCCCTGCAGAGGATGATGAGTGTTGTTAATCTGATGTATCCAGCAGCTTTACTCAGCCTCCAGGGAGAACACTTGAGTTTGGCTGCTTTCCTTTCCCAATTATGGAACATATGCAGGATAATAGTTCTGTATTTACAGGGCAAAAAGATTCCAAATAAACCATTGAACCCACAGGTACTTCATGTGGAACTGCACCTGGATGGAACTAGAGCTAAGCTTTGGGTTACTAGAACTGGTTCTGTAAATGAGGCAAGAGCTAAGTGATGATTTCATGACACTAAAGTTAAAATGGCTGGAGGGTATTCCTGGCTGGAGGTGAAGGGGGAAAACAACCATGTTTCTGTAAAGGAGAGATTTGGGGAAGAGGAGAAGGAAAATACAGGACTACAGCAGCCTTCAGTGTCTTCTCGGGTGAAATTTGGAGCAGTGTGGGCTAATCAAAAAGTATTCTGGACCCAGGTGACTCCTCTTTGTCTCAATAATCACAGTGTGCCCATGCTGGAGGTGCAGGATCTCAGTGCAGTGGGGGACAGGTGCTGTGGTGCAGTGAAGAACTGTCAGTGCTGTGGGCTCTGCCCAGTGCCCGGGCAGGACAGGCTGTGAGGGGGCAGAACCACCCTCCTGCCTGTCTGGTGCCAGGCCAGGCTTGGGGGAGCAGCTCTGGTTTAGCACCTGGATGTTAAAAAAGTTGTGCAGAGTGTGGTGCAAAGCTGGAGCCTTCCCTCTACCCAGATTGCCCAGTTTGTGCCTGTAACTGGCTGGAAGAGAAGACAGTGGGAATTTAGGAAAGCAGGCACCACTTTCAGACTGGGACTGGTGTCTGGGACATGCCATGAGAACAGGGGATCCTGTTGGGATAAAGCCTCTGGGCACACACAGGAAGGTTTTTTTTCCCCTGAAGGTGCTGCTGGTGACTTCTGGCAGCAGCTGTGTGAGGAAAGCTGATCTTTGGAATGAGATTTTTTAGCCCCTGAGCCCTAGGGGGTGAAGCCATCCCTGTGTACCTGGGTGCTCCAGGGTGCTGGTGCTGCTGTCCCTGCACAGAGCCCACCCTCCCAACGTCTTGAAGGAAATCCAGAACTGCTGCTACCAGGGCTTGAATTGCACCTCCTAAAGTCAGCCCTCCTGGGCTGATGCCAAGTATTTATTTGGACATCTTGTTTTCTCTGGACAGTGCAACTAGAGAATAATAGGAGCTGAGTTAAAAGTAGGCCTAGCTTCCTATATAGCTGCTTTCTGTAGCAAATTTGCATCTGGGTGAGAGAGGCGAAGTTATTTTCATGGAAAAGTTCTAGCCACCTCCTGCTGAGAGACAGGAAAAGTGCTTCCTTCCCCAGTCTGATCTTTGAAGGGAGTTCTGTGACAGAACTCTCCTGGTGCCCCCTCTGCCCCTGTCACAAAGGTAAAACTCTCCTGTGCCCTCCAGGCAATCATGGGAGGGGAAACGTGCCCCTCCCCATCCCTGGAGAGCTGGGAGGAATGTTAGTGTTGGGCAGAGAAAATGGACAATCCCTTCCCACTCCTGCTGGAACTGAGAGGAAATCTGAGTGTTTGTCAGAGAAAACTGGAGCTGTTAAAAGCTGGAGATGGAGGTTGATGTGGGAGGTTTGCACTGCAGGGCTTGAGCCCTGAAGGAGCTCAGGGTGACATTGCCACCGCTGCCATTGGTTTTTCTGGAAGGGGCTGGAATTGTTGCCATCACAATCATAGCCTGGAGTGAGGAGTGGCTGTGGTGACACTGGTCACCTCATATACCTCTTGCTGTGTCTTTCTTTGAAACAGAAGCTGCTTGGCCTGATCTTGCTGTCACCTTTTAGCCACTTTTCTGTATCCAAGTGACCAGACTTGAATTCTCTGAGGGATGACTTGGAGATCAGGCTGTGGCTCATGCAGTGTCCATCTGGTTCTTGTTAAGCTTTTCTGTCTGTACCACCTGTGCCCCTGGAATTGTTTCCCCACAGGATGAGCTTCCAAGGCTCATCTCCTGCCCATGCTGTCCCCAGAGAGGGCACACAGCTTTCTCCAGCATGCACAGGGAGGGGACACTGCCCTGGCAGGGCTCACCTGGGCAGGAGTCTCTCAGGTGCCCCAGCTATCCCACAGCCTGCACCAGGGTGGTTTGGGCACCCTGGGCTGCCCAGGGAAGGTGAGAAGGGAAGTGGCTGAGGAGAGCAGGGCGAGGCTGTGTCCCCTCTGCTCCTGAGCTCCCTGATGCACAGCTGGGGAAGGAGCACGTCCAGACTGCTCCCTCCTGCCATGGCTGTGCTTTCCTCAGCTCAGTGTGACAATCCAGAGAAGCCATCAACCTCCCCATGTCCCAGCCTCCCCCTTGCCACCAGATGCCAGCACAGTGTGTTCCCAGCCCAGGTTGCTGCATGCTGTGGCAGAGCCTGAGCAAAGCCTGAGCTCCCTCTGGATGGCATCAGCAGCTCCTGGGCAGCCCCAGCCCCTCTGCTGAATTTGAAGTTGTCCTGGTAACACAGGGAGGGGAGGGCTCGAAGGATGACCAGGCCTGGGTACATTAAACTCCTGTGTTGGCACACGTGCATGCGTGGGTGTGCTGTCCTGCTTGGGGGGGACATCCTGTGCCTGTCTGTGCCCTGATGTTTGCTCTGCACACACTGTGCCTCCGGATTATCATCAAGGAGGGAGCTCAGAGCATCCAGGCTGTGTCCCTCAGTGGGCTCTCGTTGCTTTTCTTTGAGTGCCTTTTGAGTTTTGGAGCCAGTCCCACCCAATCCAGCAGGATTTCTAGTTTTGTTTACAGTGGACTGTCAAGTTTTGTTTTTACTCTTGCTCTTTGTGGCGGTGACTTGTCTGATGTTACTGTGAATATCAAGAATCTCCTGTACATAATTAACCAATAAAATAGACTGCATTTTACTCTGGTGGGGGTGTGTTTTGGGAGCAGTCCTCAGTGCAACCCTCAGAGGGAGCAGCAGGGCCCGGTGTTCCTGTTCAGATGCTGTGGGGGGAGTGAGGAGCAGCATCCTCTGGGCCTCCCCAGCTCCCAGGAACACGCCCTGAAGCTGCTGGAATGGGAATGTGGGGATTCACTGAGAAGTCTCTGTTTGTTCCAGCTCAGTCACACTTTGCAGGTGTGGGGAGGGATGGAAAGAAGAGTTGGTGCCTCCCAGACCTGCCTGCCCTGGAGAGGGAGGAGTCAGGGAGAGAAGTTTTAGGGAGCTGTAACAACCTCCTGAGGTGTTGTCCTCTCAGAGCTGGGGCCTGCTGGGAATGCCAGACCAGCAGAGCAACCTCTGATCATTTTATGTGGTGTTAGACAGGAAAAGCAGTTCTTTTCTAGGCCAGTCTGGGACTCTTTCCAGTTGGAAAGTTTGAAGTTCTGTACATTTTCCCAGCCTGACCTGAAATTTGATGTACCTACAACATGGGAAGCCTGAATTTTACTGAAGTCAACCTTGGAGGATTGCTGGAAAAACAGACCTGGTCATTGTGCTGAAGATGGTAGGAAACAGCCCTGGCCAGAGGCAGGGAGAGCCTCCAGCTCCCAAATTCCCTGCAGGTGTCCTGGTGCAGGCCCAGGGCTGTGGCAGCCTGCCTTGCTCCTTCCCCAGGCTGCAGGGAGCAGAGTTTCCAGAGCACCAAGAAGCTGCTCAGATTTTTAAGTTGCTTCAGTCAGCTCACCCCACTGAGTGCCAGACTCCTCCTGAGTGGGCTCTGCCCCAAATCTCCCCTTCCTCTCTCCTAAATCAAATCTGACCTCACCCTGCCCAGGCACCTGATGAGGGTAAATCCAGGAACCTGCTGAAGAAATCAACGTGCCCTTGGCCTTTCCATGTGGCACCTGCCATAAGAAACGATTCGGTGGCCTTTGAGCCAAGCAGCAAACAGCCCTGAGCTCCACTCCAAGGGTGACAAACCAGGGCAGTGGGGTGACACCGAGCAGAGCTGGATGGAGGTGGAGCAGGAAGTGTAAAGGAAAAGCTGCTCAGTCAGAAAACACAGGCTATCACTCCACGTCCATGTGCCCAGCCCATCATCCAGCTGTGCAGCCATTCCCTGCTCAGGGCCCAAAGCACAGCCCAGCTGTGGCACGGACTGGGAAGCAGCTCTGGAATGGATTTGGGACTGGCTGATTTAACAGACAGGAGCTTGCCTGGTTGCCTCGGGAAAGGACAGAGCAGTGCCTGGCACCCAGAACTGTGGCACCTTTATCCCAAAACACTTCTCAGACACTTCCAGGACCTTCTCCTCAGTGGGGCCACCAGCGGGTGGGGCTGGAGGTTCAGCTGGCCACACTCCACTGTCTGGATTAAGATCACCAAATCACTTTCCCGTGACCCTCCCGCAGTGTTTTATCCCCCTGCTCACAGGAGCAAGGAACGGGTGGTCCACGTGTTTCCATCCCCACCTGGTCACTGCAGCCGTTTACAGCAGCTCGTGGGATAATTATTCTTTTCATTAAAAAAAATACGTATTTATTTAAAACAAAACAGTCGGCAAAGGGGCGTTCACGGGCTTGTTAACCAAACTTAAAAAACAAAAGTGTAACAGCTCAGAGGGGGGACGGCGAGGCCCGCCCGGCGGCGCCCCGGCTGCGCGGGGTCCCGGGGCAGCCCCCGCTAGAACTCGAAGGTGCCGAAGTGCGCGGTGCGGCCGCCGGCCTTGGGCTGCGGCTTGTACCCGATGCGGTCATTGATGAGCTGCTCGCGGCTCTTGTGCTCCGTGCCCAGCGCCGCCTCTTCGCCGCCCGCCGCCGCCTCCGCCTCGTCCCGCTGCTTCCTGCGGCTCTGCGGGCGAACGGGCCGGTCAGGGCCGGGGGCGGGCCGAGACCCCCGCGCCCGGCCCCGCGCGCACCTCCAGCTCCTTCCGGACGCTCTCGAACTCCTCGATGTCGTCCAGCTTCAGCTCCAGCCGCGTCGGCTTCCGACGGAGCATCGCGACCGGCGACACCGCGACGGGACCGAGCGTTCCCGC
>VXAX01005989.1:21031-39791 GCA_013399835.1 Leptocoma aspasia | reverse complement strand
TCTCTGGTTCTGCTCCCGCTCCCTGCCGGGCTCCTTATCGGTTCCGGGCCTTCTTCCCGGTCCCGCTCCCGCCATGGCCACCGCGCGGGCACCGGCGGCGCGCGGCGGGGCCCGGCCCCCCGAGGTGAGTGTCCGGGAGATGGGGATGGCTCCGGGCCCGTTCCTCGCACGGCAGCGGCGCCGCCCGCGGGCCCGCAGGAGCGGGAGAGGCCGCGGGGGTCGCGGCTGCTGTTGCTGTGTGGGGTTTACGATGCACCGGTGACACCGGAGCAGGTTAAAGGAGCCCGAAGGCTCACGTGTTTCCCTGCGTTTTTACCCAATTCTGGTTGTTCTCCCGGGAAGTTCGTGTGAGGCGCCTCTCCGGGGGCAGGGAGCCGGGCACCGTTCGCTTTGCCCAGCCTTCCGGAGAGGGCGCTGGGAGCTGGAGCATGGCATCGCTCCTGGCTGTGCTGGCGCTCAGCAGGAGGAGGAAAAGCTTCGTGTTCTGAAGCTTTTTAAAAAAATACCTCTGCAGAAAATAAATAACAGGGACACAACATTGCCTGATTTCAGCAGTTTAATGTGTTATTTTAGTTTTGTCCTTTGGCCTTTGGGCAAAAACTCAATGTCCGGTGGCTGCTCCATCCCTGGCAGTGTCTGAGGCCAGGCTGGATGGGGCTTGGAGCAGCCTGGGACAGTGGAAGGTGTCCCTGCCATGGCAGGGGGTGGAATTGGATGGACTTTAATGTCCCTTCCAACCCAAACCAGTCTGGGATTCTGAGAGAGCCTTTGCATGGTGCCCAGCCCTGTTTTCCTGGCTCGGCTCTGTGGCACAGCCAGGTGCTTGTTGGCTCCTCTGTCCCCAGACACCCCCCACGCTCTGCTCTCCCTGCAGCCCCCCAAGGCCAAGCCTGCAGAGGAGGCCGAGGCTCCCCCGGCCAAGCGGGCGCCCATCTTCTACGGGAGCCTGGAGGAGAAGGAGCGGGAGCGCCTGGCCAAGGGCGAGTCGGGGCTGCTGGGCAAGGAGGCCATGAAGGCTGCCATGGAGGCTGGCAACATCAACATCAGCAGTGGTGAGCACATGCAACCATCCTTTGTTGTCCCTCCCCGCAGATGTGACACTTGCAAATGTCTCTGCTTGCTCTCTGCGTGTCACCTTAAAGCAGTCAGGGATGTGTGGCTCTGTGCTGGGACCTTCCCGTTCCAGTGGGATCCAGGGACAGAGAGGCTTGGGGACAGCTGCCCAGGGAGGGTGTGGAGAGTCCCTCTCTGGAGACATCCCAAACCCCCCTGTGTCACCTGCTGCAGGTGACCCTGCCTTGGCAGGGGGATGCGCTGGGTGATCTCCAGAGGTGCCTCCCAGCCCCAGAGGTGCCCCCCAGCCCCAGCTGCTGCGTGGTGGCTCTGTGTGCTCAGGGCTGTGTCTGTGCCCAGGGGAGGTGTTTGACCTCGAGGACCACATGAGCGAGCGCCAGGCCGAGGTGCTGGCGGAGTTCGAGCGCCGCAAGCGCGCCCGGCAGATCAACGTCTCCACGGATGACTCCGAGGTCAAGGCCTGCCTGAGGGCCCTGGGAGAGCCCATCACGCTCTTCGGAGAGGGCCCTGCGGAGCGCAGGGAGAGGTGCTGTGTCTGCACACAGGGAATGGCCACTTAGCCATCCCTGAGGCTTTCCTGGGAGTTGGGGGTGCAGCGAGCTCTGCCAGGCAGCAGTGCTGTGCCACAGGGCAGCTGGGAGAGCTGGGGGTGTTCAGTCTGGGGAAGGGGAGGCTCCAGAGAGAACTTAGAGCCCCTTGCAGGGCCTAAAGAGGCTCCAGGAGAGCTGGAGAGGGACTGGGGACAAGGGATGGAGGGACAGGACACGGGGAATGGCTTCCCACTGCCAGAGGGCAGGGATGGATGGGATATTGGGAAGGAATTGTTCCCTGGGAGGGTGGGCAGGCCCTGGCACAGGGTGCCCAGAGCAGCTCTGGCTGTCCCTGGATCCCTGGCAGTGCCCAGGGCCAGGCTGGACAGGGCTTGGAGCAGCCTGGGACAGTGGAAGGTGTCCCTGCCCATGGCAGGGGTGGCACTGGATGAGCTTTAAGGTTCCTCCCAGCCCAAACCAATCTGGGATTTCTGTTCTAAGAACCCCAAGGCAGAGGGAATGTCACACTGATATTTGTCAGGTGAGCTGAGAATTCACTGGCTAAATCCAGCTTCATGACTTCTTGTCCAGGTTAAGGAACATCCTCTCTGTGGTTGGCACAGACGCGTTAAAAAAGACCCGGAAAGATGACGACAGATCAAAAAAGTCCAAAGAAGAGGTAAGGGTGTCTCCTGTCCTCTCAGTGCTGAGGGAGGGATGGTATATCCAGGACTCCTGGCTTTGGCCAGCCTGTGGATTCTCATCATCCCTTCAGGATTTTTCCGTGTTGCCCATTTCAGCAAACCTGTGACAATGTTTGGTCTCAGTGAGGAGCACTAAGTGTGGTTTTTATTCACAAACTGAGCTCTGTGCTGCACTCAGTGTGCAAACCAGGAGAGCAGGTGTGTGTGGGCTCTTACCTACTGTAGCAAGTTCCTTACTTCACACTTGGGAAGAAAACAATACGTTCCTACTGCTGCATCTGTTTCTGCCTTTGATTACTCTTTCTGGTTCTATTTCTCTTCTGAGTCTATTTTACCTTATTATTTTTAAGCTGTATCGTAAGAAATAATTTCTGCAGCTCTCTCTTTACTGGGTGATGTGTAAACAAGGAGGGAGTTACATGTCAGTAAATGCAGATGAGTCAGGGTTCAACTGGAACGTTGAGTGAAGTGGCAGCATGTCAGGATTGGACCTGTAGGGCAGAGAGTTTGATTTATCTCTCCATATCCCTTTTCCTGGGGCTTGCAATTGTGCAGAAGGCCCTTAAAAAGAGACCAGAGCACAGCAGGGTTTGGGGGCAGGTGCTGGGGGGAATGAACGCAGGGGCAGCAGCACCAGAGCTTTTCCATCAGATTTGTTCCTGTTTTTACAGTATCAGCAAACCTGGTACCACGAGGGCCCACGCAGTCTGAAAACAGCCAGGCTGTGGCTGGCCAACTACTCACTCCCCAGGTGAGACAAAACAGCACAGAGGAGGAGGGAGGTGCAGCCATTTGTCAAATCCAAGTGCAGATCCCACCGTGGGTAGCACAGGAAATGCAGGGAGTGGGGAGGCAAGTCCAGTGAGCCCAGAGCTTAAGCTCCCAGGACTGATCCAGCATTAGCCCAGCTGGGGGGAAGAGCAGGGAAAAGGCATTTCCAGCAGGAGGGAAGGGGCAGTTCTGAGGGTTGTGTCTCCACCTCTGCTCTCCCCAGGGCAGCGAAGCGGCTGGAGGAGGCCCGGCTGCTCAAGGAGATTCCCGAGGCCACCAGGACATCCCAGAGGCAGGAGCTGCACAAATCCCTGCGGGTAGGTGCTCCAGGGAGATGTAATTTGTCCCAGTGCATGGCAGAGGGTGGAGAGACATCCCTGTCTTGCCTTGCCACTCGCCTGTGAGGCTAAAGGAATGTATTCCTGGCTCTGGCAGGCGTTTGGCTGGCTGGGGAGCCAGGGAATCCAAGGGAAATAGCCAACTCCGACTGCTGAACATGCTCGGGTTGACTCTGAGATGCACTTTCTGAGCACGCTAAGCCAGATTCCCAGCTTAACCAAACAGAGAGGCTCAGGCACAGCGTGTGCTGTCCCCCTAATCCTGTTTACTCCAGAGGATTTGCTTCTCCCCTCTGCGCCGTCTGTCTGGTTGGATTCTTTGGATGAGTTGTGGAAAGATGCCAAACTCTAGCCAGCTCTGTGCCAGAGCTGCAGCTGCAGAGCTCTGGGGCTGGGGGGGCACATACCGTGGGTGGCCCTGGGGGGCTGAGCTGTGTCCCCAGGCCATGCTGGGCCACCTGGGCCAGGCTGGCCCTGGCCCTTCTGCCTGGAACTGGAGTGGCTCTGAGGCAGCATCTCCCTTTGAAAGTGACTTTCCAAGGGCCTTTGCCTCCTCCTGTGCACCTTTGCCTTACCTCAAGCTTTGGCTGGAGATAGCTCTGGGCTGGTGGTACTTCAGTCATTTATTTATGGTTTTCTTTGTATTTTTTACAGTCCTTGAATAACTTCTGCAGTCAGATTGGGGACGATCGCCCGCTGTCCTACTGCCACTTCAGCCCCAACTCCAAACTGCTGGCCACGGCCTGCTGGTGAGACTGCCTTGGGGGCTGGGAGAGCACAGGAATGTCTTTAGAGGCTTGGGAATTGTGAGAGGCTGCTCTGAGCCCTTCATCACTTCATTTTAGAGCTGAGCAGAGATTGATTGGTCTGAGCTGGTTGAACAAGGAACATTGGTCTGTTCCTTGATGTTCCTTCTCCACTGACATCCATTCCTTGTCTTCCACAGGAGTGGGCTGTGCAAGCTCTGGTCTGTGCCTGACTGCAATCTGGTTCACACCTTACGAGGTAGCGAGCAGCTCTCACTGAGGCTTTTGGTTCTTTTGTTCCTCTCTGTGCTGAGCTCCCACACCTGAATTACTTTGTGGCTTAAAATGTTGTGTTTGGGCAGATTTCTCTTACTGAGAGCATCCCTTGGCTTGGGAGCATGGGAATGGAGACCCGGCCTTTACCTCAAACCTCAGCTCCAAGTTTGCCATTTCTATTTCTGAACAGTTTTGTTTGGTTTCCAAACCTGGTTTGAGTTACAAACAGCAGCAGTTTTGGGCAGGCCACTTGACAACAGTGAGGTTCGTTGAGTAGTGGTTGCAACTTGGACTAAATACAGATGTGAGGACAAATCCTTTGATTCATATGTTGAATTTTGTCTGCACTTTGAGGGTTCCAAACCTTCATTTTTGGATGCTCTGCCTTTGGTGCTCCTGGAAGTGCAGTTTGGCTGGGGGTGACAGGGTAACGTCACCCAGCACTGAGGACACAGTGAAAGTGTTCACTGGCACCTCCCTCACCAGTGCCAAGGAAATGCTGCTCTTCTGAAGAACTGGCCAAGATTCCATGGCAGATTCTGAATTTTGGTTTTCCTTGCCCTTCAGGACACAGCACCAATGTGGGGGCAGTCGTGTTCCACCCCAAGGCCACAGTGTCCCTGGACAAGAAGGATGTCAGCCTGGCCTCTTGTGCAGCTGATGGCTCTGTCAAACTCTGGAACCTGGAAAGGTCAGAACCGTTCCAGATGTGCACAGCTGCAGCATTGCTGTGCTGGGGTTTACTCCATATTCCTCCACACATTCACCATCCTCCTGCCAACATGACCTTTTCTTGTAGTTACCCAGTGCACTCCCTGGCCTCAGTATGTGCCACCCTCTTCAGCAGGAAGAGAGATCACCCTGATTAGGGAGTCAAGGTGAGGGAGATTGTCTGAAAGGGATTGAGGCAGAATTGCTGCTGATCCTGGGCTGAACTGCTGGGGGTGATGGACGGAAGGTTTGGGGACTGTTTGATTCTAACATCTCACTTAGGAGAAAATTGCCCCTCTTGGACATTAAGAAATGAATTTTTGAGTGGTTGGAAAGCACCAGGATTTGGAGAGGGATTGACCAAATACACAATCTGGCACAAAAACTTCTGCCTGTGCTGGAAACAAGTGGCTGTCACTGCACAGAGTAGCTCTGGCAGATGGGCAGCACCTCTCTCAGGCCTGGGGAGCATGGTTCAGGTACTGGCCTCAGCATCACCTGATTGAGAAGTGGAGCCTGCAGTGCTCCTGGGAAGGGCAGGCAGCTCCCAGAGCCTCAGTTATTTATCCTTAGCTGAAAATCAGTTTCTAACAGCAAAAGTGCCCCTGTGCAAAGGGACAGGGGGGTTGCTAGGCTCATGTGACCACATCTCTTAATTAACCTGTTGGAAAGAAACTTCACTGCTGTTCAGATCGTGTGTACATGCTCCTGACCTGCTGCCTGTTACTCTGGGAGAATAAATATTCCCTCCATCCTGTCTGCCTGCATCCTTCAGGACAGCAGGAGTTGCTGCAGTTCAGGATATTGTGTTCTCAGAACTCCCTGCAGTTCAGGTAGTCTGTGGTTTGTTTCTGTACTTCCAAAAGTGCTAATGACAAGGGCCTCGTTAATTTTCATTAATTATCATCATCCCAGGAGAGCTTTACAACCAACAGGAGGTATGGAGAAAGGGATTCACTCAGAGTTTTGTGAGTGTGACCCAAAGGCAGAATTCCAAGTCATTGGCTACAGCTCTGACGTTCCTGCCTGGTTTGATTTGATCAGCAGAGCTTTTGCTGCCATCACAATGTGAGGGCAAAGGCCTGGCTTGAGCCAGACCCCTGTGGCCAGTGGCCAATGGTTTGTTCTGTGTTTCAGTGATGAGCCAGTGGCAGACATCGAGGGACACAGCATGAGAGTGGCCCGTGTGATGTGGCACCCGTCCGGGAGGTTCCTGGGCACCACCTGGTACGGACACCTGGGCACTGGCTTTCAGAAATGACCATGGGCTGCCCAGCTGGTGGCCCTGTGGTGCCAGAGCTTGGCCATTGGTGACCACAGCTGGGCCGTTGCAGTGTCAGTGACAGCAGGTCACTGGAATTCCTTTCTCTGCCCCTGTGTGAGACACTGTTTGTCTCAGATGGGAATAAAATGCTCCCTGAGTTGGTGAAATATCCTGTTATTCTCCCTGGAGTTACATGGAGACCAGGGGAAATGGCCTCAAGTTACACCAGGGAAGGTTTAGGTTGGATATTGGGGAAAAATACCTTCACAGAAAGGTGGTCAGGCACTGGAACAGGCTGCCCAGGGGTGGAGTCACCATCCTGGAAATGTTCAAAAACATCCAGATGTGGCACCTGGGGACATGGCTTAGTGTGAATGTGGGGTGCTGAGTTAACACTTGGACTCGATGGTCCTGGAGGGCTTTTCCAGCCTGAATGACTCTGTGATTTACTGAGTGCTTTGTCCTTGCAGCTACGATCACTCGTGGCGCCTGTGGGACCTGGAGGCCCAGGAGGAGATCCTGCACCAGGAGGGGCACAGCAAGGGCGTCTACGACATCGCCTTCCACACCGACGGCTCCCTCGCCGGCACGGGGTGAGCTGCCTGGGCTCGGCATGGCTGGGAAATGTTACCAAGGGCTTGCTGTCACCAGAGATTTCTGCTGGGGGAATGGCTTCCCACTGCCAGAGGGCAGGGATGGATGGGATATTGGGAAGGAATTGTTCCCTGGGAGGTGGGCAGGCCCTGGCACAGGGTGCCCAGAGAAGCTGTGGCTGCCCCTGGATCCCTGGCAGTGCCCAAGGCCAGGCTGGACATCGGGGCTTGGAGGAGCTTGGGATGGTGGAAGCCATGGCCAGGATGACCTGTAAGGTCCCTCCCAGCCCAAGCCAGGTGTGATCCTGTGATTGCAGAGGCCTGGACGCCTTTGGCCGGGTGTGGGACCTGCGCACGGGCCGCTGTATCATGTTCCTGGAAGGACATCTAAAGGAGATCTACGGGATCAACTTCTCCCCAAATGGGTAAGGAGGGAGCTGGCACTGATGTGGGAGCTCTGAGTGTAAACTCCACTCCCTAAACACAGCTCTCCCCTCCTTGGCAGGTACCACGTGGCCACGGGCAGTGGCGACAACACCTGCAAGGTGTGGGACCTGCGGCAGAGGAAGTGCATCTACACCATCCCTGCCCACCAGAACCTGGTCACCGGCGTCAGGTTCGAACGTGAGTCCCTGCTGCTCCCTATCCCTGCCCCTCCAGCAGCTCAAATCCACACCTGCAGCTCAGCAAGGCCCGTGCTGGTGAGCAGAGATGTCATGTTTTCATTTGCAACCCTTTTCTCCTCCTGCGCAGCCAACCACGGGAATTTCCTGCTCACGGGCGCCTACGACAACACGGCCAAGATCTGGACCCACCCTGGCTGGTCCCCGCTGAAGACACTGGCGGGGCACGAGGGGAAGGTGATGGGGCTGGACATCTCCCTGGATGGGCAGCTCATTGCCACCTGCTCCTACGACAGAACCTTCAAGCTCTGGACAGCCGAGTAGCTCAGAGGGGCCGGTTATGGACTGGGACGGGGACGTTAATGACTTTTGGTTGCTTTTTTATATTAAAAAAAAAAACAGGAATCCAATGTGTTACAGCAGCTGCAGTCATGGTTGCTCTGGAGTTTGGGTGTGCTTGAAGCACCACTGTTGGCCCGGGTTTGGTTGGTGTCAAGTCTTTGGGGTTTTCCCACTTTTTAAGCTCTTTTTGTACTGCAGGTACCACTTTCTGCTGTAATTTTGATCCACGTACTTCTACCCTCTCTTCCAAGTTCAGCTCCGGGTGTCCTCCAAACATTTGCAGTAACTACAGAGCACCTCAGGTTTGGTGTGTGGTTCAGCTTGTTACTGCCTTCTCACCTTCCTTTTTGGTAGAAGTGTGACTTCAAACTTGATTTGCATTTAGAGAGAGAGAGAGAGAGTGAGCTCTCTCTCACGTGGTGCCCTCCTTCCCCTGCCCCCACACGGGTGTCTGGATGGAGGCATCCCTCTGGATTCACTTACAGTAGATGTCCAAGGCCAGAATTCCTTCTTTTCCAGGTACCACCTGGTGTCCTACTCCATGAGTTGTCCCATTGACTGGGTGTTGCAAATCCATGTCAGCATCTCCTGTTTAGGGTTTGCTGTGTGAGGTCCCTCAGTGTAGGATTGTCTTGTTCTGCCCTGCCCTGAGGAGAGCTTTTGTACTTGTTTGTTGTTTAAATTGAGATTTTGGAAATGTTGTGCCCTGGAAAATCTAAATGGGTTTTGAATGTGTATCCTGGGCTCTGGGTCTCACAAGGAATGGAGAAATTACAGGAATTTCACAGTGTACAATTTGATTTCTGCTGATGTAAAAAACAGCTGAGGAGGGGTGAGGTCATTGGGTTTGTTCAGCCTGGAGAAGGGGAGGATGAGGGGAGATTTACCAGGGTCTGCAGCTTCCTCCCGAGGGGCAGCTCCGGGCTCTGCTCTGGGACAGGGACAGGAGCCAGGGAAGGGCTGGAGCTGGGCCAGGGCAGGCTCAGGCTGGAGATCAGGGAAAGGTTCTTCCCCCAGAGGGTGCTGGCACTGCCCAGGCTCCCCAGGGAATGGGCACGGCCCCGAGGCTGCCAGAGCTCCAGGAGCGTTTGGACAGCGCTGCCAGGGATGGACAGGGTGGCATTGTTGGGGGGCTGGGCAGGGACAGGGGCTGCAATGGGTGATCCTGGGGGGTCAGTTCCAACTCGGGACTTCTGTGATTGGATGAAAACCTTCAGGAGTAATGAGAAGATGGATTCACCTCCTTGTTGTCAGTTGGAGAGAGCTGTCTGTTCCTTGGGAACATCAGCACAGTTCCTTCCAGGGAAAATACGATGGAATCAGAGGCCAGCAACTAACACAGAATTATGATGTCATTGCAGTCTCCTCTGGTCCAAGCCCAGGTCCAGCTGTGTGTGCTCAGCCTGGAGCTCAGGTATCTGTCCCTTGGTCCTGCTGTCTCATCTCCTCCCTCTGTCCATCCCGTGCCTCTGGCTGCAGGAAGGCTTTGTAAGGAAAATGCAGGAGGCTCAGTCAGGAGCAAGAGCTTGGCCTGAAGGCTCCCAGGGTTTGGCTTTTCCCTTGGACAGCTCTGATGCCTCCCTGTCATGCACAAACCAACCAGCAACTCCCCCAGCCCTGCTGCCATGTTCCACAGGCACAGAGTCCCTGCTGCCCACCTTCAGGGGAGCTCTTGGGGGTCACGTCCCCTCCTGGGACAGTCTGTGACAGGGGTTCCAGTGCTCAGAACGCTGCCACCTCCTCCTGGGACAGTCTGTGACAGGGGTTCCAGTGCTCAGAACGCTGCCACCTCCTCCTGGGACAGTCTGTGACAGGGGTTCCAGTGCTCAGAACGCTGCCACCTCCTCCTGGGACAGTGTCGGATGGGGGTCCAGTCCCCAGAAGCCAGCGACCTCCTCCTGGGACAGTCTGTGACAGGGGTTCCAGTGCTCAGAACGCTGCCACCTCCTCCTGGGACAGTCTGTGACAGGGGTTCCAGTGCTCAGAACGCTGCCACCTCCTCCTGGGACAGTCTGTGACAGGGGTTCCAGTGCTCAGAACGCTGCCACCTCCTGCTGGGACAGTCTGTGACAGGGGTTCCAGTGCTCAGAACGCTGCCACCTCCTCCAGGGCCAGCTCTGTGCCGCCGCTCACACGGAGCACGTGGATGCCAGAGTTGGAGCTGGCACAGAGCAGGGTGGAGCTGTCACAGGCAGCCAGCGAGGCCAGCGGGCCCGAGCCCTCGAGGCACAGCGTGGCCAGGCAGGCTGCAAGGGAAGGGACAAGGGAAGGATGCTGGGTTTGCTGAGATGAGGCAGGGCCACACCAATCTCCCACCTCCAGGCTCTGCCCACCTGAGGTGGGTGAGCTGCTGCCTGGATCCACACACCCAACACACTGGGATGTGCCCCTGGAAAGAGAGGCTCACCCTTGTGCATTGCCCAGTCAGGCAGTGGCTGACAGGGATCCAGACTGGGTCAGGCTCTGCCCCTTCCTGGGAGAGGAAGCAGGGCTGGATGGACCTACAGCCCCCACTGGGCAGAGCTGTGGGGCATGCCTGGAGCCCCACACACATTTCCAACACACCTTTTTCTCCCAAATTTCTTACAGTTTTCCTAAGGGCTGTACTACACTTATCATACAGTTTTGATGAATCTCCAAAAGGGAAAGAGAAGTAAGATTTACAATATCCAGTGCCACATAACCTGTTTGTGTCAGTTATAAAACCCCCTGAGACAATTTGTGCAGAGACCCCAGCCCCAGCTGCAAACAAAGCTGCACTTAGCATGGACCCATAGGCAGCTGCCTCTCCTGGTGAGCTGCACCTTTCCCAGAGCAGCTGGATTATGGCTCACCCACCTGGGAAGGCAAGAGGATCAAAGCTGCTGCCAGCCCCACAGCCACCCTGGGTGAACAGGCACCAGGCAAAGGAAAGGTAAGAGAGCAGAAGGTCCTTCTCTGCAGGAGAGCCTCGGGTTTCTATTTTCATCCCATCTTAAATAAGTTGCTTTGGAGAGGGGCTTAGCACCGGGGAGTGTCTAATGCTGCGAATCTGAACAGCTCCCAAGAGGTCTCTGCCTGCAGCACAAGGGTTACTAAGAACCTGCTGCCATGGCAGGGCTTGGCAGGCAAACAAACACCTTTGTGTCTAACTCAGGGAGGGACTCACCCTCACCATCAGGTTTAACCCAAAATGCCCATGATTCCCCCTCAAGAGGACAACCAAAATGAGAGTTTTGGCTGACCAGCCCTCTGTCCTCCAGTGCAAATTATATTCCTTACAACTTTCTACTTGTACCTGCAGATATCTCTGGAGTTCTCCTGTTCTTTTTTCTTTTACCATTTGTCCTTTCATGGCTTTACTCAGATGTATCTTTAAAAACTGCCTGGTAATTCTTCCTTTTAGCTGAGGGAAGATCCCTGTCATCTCTGACATGCAGCTCCTTCATGTTTGTTGAGCCCTGGGTTTGCTCTGGGGCATTTCTCCCCCCTGCCCTGCAGCTGGCTTGGAGTAAACTCCAGAGATTGCAGCAGTCACCCTGCCCATCACCACGAGGAGACAGAACTGAGGGAAATGGCTTTGTTATCCAGGAGAAAGGAACATGGAGCAGGCAGGAGCCTCCCCTACCTGCAGTGTCTTGGTCCCAGACCTTCACTGTGCTGTCACTGGAGGATGTGGCAATGCTGGGGGCGAGCGTGGGGCCCCGGGGCAGAAAAACACACGAGGTGGTGGTCTGGAAATGCCCTTTGTACTCACACACTCGGCCCCTGGTCTGCCTCAGGTCCCAGAGCTGCAGGAAACAGGCAGTGATAGAGCTCCAGCTCTGCCAGCAAGGAGCTGTTTTACCGAGACAGGAAGGTGGGTTGGGATAAAAGAGCTCCTCACCAATCCCCAGAGTGACATGGCTACTGCTCTAGTCCCTGCTCATGCTCACAGTCCTGGAGAACATCAAAGCCCAAAGGTTTTTCACCACTGGTGACTGAGCACATGGCCACACCCATTAGAGCCAATAAGCTAAGACTGTGCAGACAGGTAAGAAGTGTCCAGCCTGCTCCCATCCTCAGCCCTGCCCACCCTGGGATGGGATAGTTTCATCCTCTTGACCCTCATACACAGGGCTGAAAACCTGCAGGATTGAATCCCTGGTTTGGAAACACCTGGAGCAAGGGATCCTTTACAGGCTTTCTGCAAGAACCTTGTGTTCCTCAATGGTATCCATTGTTTTTTCCCTGTGTGTTTTACTGAAATGAAATGCCAGACTGGTTTGGGGTGGAAGGAACCTTAAAGAACCTTAAAGAGTTTCAACTCCCTGCCATGGGCACAGATGCCACTCACTAGATCAGGGTGCTCCAAGCCCCATCCAAGTGTCCCAGTGGCCTAGGACACTTCCAGGGATGGGGCAAATCCCAGTGGTTTAATCAGGATGAATAACTGCTGATATTCCCTGAGCAGAACTTCCCAAAGGGACAGGCAGAAAGACACCAGCCCAAGGCCAAAGGAGTGGGAGCACTAGCAGTGATGTGCTGCTCTCCCTGTCTGCCATGGCCACGGGAGGGAAAGGGGACAGGATCCCAGGCCCTGCTGCCCGGCACTCACGGTGGCCTCGGCGCCGTGGCCGGCGGAGCCGCTGCTGCTGCTGAGGCAGTACCGCCCGTCCTGGCTCACGTCACAGCACGTCTGGATGTGCTGCTTGGCTGGGAACGTGTGGGCCACCTGCAGCTCCCGGCTGTCCCACACCCTGCAGGGAACAGCAGAGGGCAAGGGGACCCTGAGGCATCATCACCACAATGGTTCCCCTCTGTGCCCTCCTGCACAGTCCGGCTGTGCCCACGCACTCTGCCCTGACTGTTCCCAAACTCCCCCTGCAGCCCTGCGTTTATCCATGCTGGATCACTCTCCAGCTTTCTTTCTCACAAATTCTCTTTTTCATCTGCAGTCACCTCCCAGTCCTTGGCTGGAGATCAAACTCCAAGGCCCAGGTGAGCTGGCAGGTGCCTTTTAGCCACACCAGCAGGGGTCATAACAACCAGCCACACAACAGCCCCACGTGCCTCAGGCTGTACCTCCCTTCTTTCTGGCCACAGGGAGAATTTACCTGGTGGTTTTATCCTCTGAGGTCTGGATGACATAAGGCTCCCCAGGAACCCAGCACAGGTGTGTGACCTGTGAAAGGGAAGGATGAGCAGGAGCCACCTCTGTGTGCAGCACAGGTGAGCTGCCTGAGGATGGAACCACTGAGCTCCCATCCTCTCCCTCCTCCTGCTGGGTTGGGAGCTGGAAATGTTGGATGAAGACATTTTCTGCTCCCCTGCCAGGTCCAGTCCCAGTGGGGTTGCTGGGGGTGATTGAGGCTGGGAGGTGCCAGCAGCAGGACACAGAGCCATGGGAGCAGGGACAGCACAGGCACCAGGGGATGGCACCCACATCAGCTCTGGGCTTGTACAGGAGGGAATGCAGCCCCACAGCACAGGGCTTGCTCAGCCTGGAGAAAAGGAGACGCAGGGGGATCTTCTGGCTCTCCACAACTCCCTGACGGGAGGGTGCAGCCAGGTGGGGGTCAGGCTCTGCTCCCAGGGAACAAGCACTGAGAAGAAATGGCCTCAAGTTGTGTCAAGGGAGATTTAGTTTGGATATTGGGGAAAATTTCTTTGCTGAAAGGGTGGTCTGGCACTGGCACAGGCTGCCCAGGGCAGTGGTGTTCACCATCCCTGGAGGGATTTAAAAGCCATGTGGATGTGGCACCTGGGGACATGGGTTAGTGGTGGCTGTGGCAGTGTTGGGGGAATGGCTGGACTTCATCTCAGAGGTCTTTTCCAACCTCAATGATTCCATGATTCTGTGTGCTTCCAAACAGCTCTGAATTAAAGCATTGATAAATTGCCATGAGTCCCTTGGTACCTTTGTGCTGCTGGGTTTGTTGTCACCTGGAGAAGAGTAACCAGCCATGCACAGTATCCCAAGGCCTCCCTTTGGCACCGAGCTCCCAGCCAATTCTCTCTGCACAGCTCCATGTGTGAAATAACCATTTAGGGAGATGGATGATGGGATGGGATTTGAGGAACCAGCAGATCCTACCAGATTCCTGGAGATTGCAGCTCTGCCCAGACACTCCCCAGTCTCGGTGTCCCACTTGCACACGGTGTTGTCCCGGGAGCCCGTGCACAGCTGGGAGGCATCTGCAACCACAAGTTAACATCAAAAACAAGGCAGGAAACGTTGTCAGCCAGTCCCTGGGGGCTGGGAGTGTGTTGTCCCTCACCTGGGCTCACAGCCAGTCCAGTAACAACCAGGTCATGTCCTGGGAAGTGCTGGCTTGGCCCCGAAGTCCTGTGAAGCTCCCACATCATCACTGTCTTGTCCCGGGATGCGCTGAAGATTCTGTTGGAGTCAAGGGCTGAGGTGACCTGCCAAGGACCAGAAGGAGAAGCTGCTCATCCTCCCACCCAGTTCACAGGGAGAGCACAGCTCTGCTGCTGTCCTGCCACAGCTCAACACATGCAGGAACATGACTGTGGAGAGCCTGGCCTCCCGATTCTGTCCCTTATCCCCTCAGAGCCAGGGATGGCGGATGGGTGCTCTCAGGCCTTGCTCTTAGAAACCATTAATTTTATAGGAAAAAACATCCTTACAAACCCAAATGAGCCCAGTGCACAATTGTTTTGAGCACTGAGGTGAACAAAGCCCCCTTTGTCTTGGCAGTACCCACAGCCCAGGAGACCCAGTGGGGAGGTGCACTGACCACACCACTCACAGCTACAGCCCCTCTGCAGGTCTGCTCCCCCAGAAGCCTGCTTGGCTTTGTCATCCCAATCCCAGAAAGGAAAATAAAGCCCTGCTATTCCTAGAATATGCCAGCTCGGGCACATGGCATGGGTATTCCCAGAACATATCAGCCAGGCATGGCTGATTTGTGGAATAATGTCAAGTCTAGCAGAATGAGGCCTGAACAAAAGTGAATGGCATCTCTGCATCAAAAGCTTGACCTCATAATTCATCCTGAGCTTTTGCTACACAGTCTCTTGGAGGGGAAGACAAGCTCACATCCAGACCTCCTGTAGCCCTGTTTATTCTGAATGCAACACTCTGTGCTGCTTCCAAAAGTATCTGTTGGGATCTTGGGAAAAACACAGAATGAATTCTGGTCACACAATTGTGAATGGTTAAGTCTGGAAAAGACCTTTAAGGTTGTCAAGCCCAGCTGTCCCCAGCTGGATACCAGGAATACCCTGATCCCACCTTTCTGTGTGGATGACAAACCAGTGCTCCATCATTCCTGGCTCCCCAGCTCCTGAGGGAGACCCTGGCACTCTCACCTTGGTGACCTCACGCTCGTGGCTGATGAAACGGCGCAGGACAGCCCCGGACCTCCAGCTGGACACAGCCACGCTCTGCAGGGACAGGGACAGGGATGGGGGTCAGGACAAGAGCAGGGCAGGGAGGATATGTCATACCAAGACTTGTGCACAGTCCACAGGACAGGGAACAGATTCCTCTGGTTTTCAGCTCCTAGAGCATACACAGCTGTCCCTAAAGACAGGTGATGTAAGAGTCAGTCTGGCGATCCCAAGCCTGGGTGGGAGCATTTGATGTGATATGAGCTCTGGACAGGTTACAAAATTTGATTCCCTGTGCTTCAGTGCGTGCCCTCACTCTAAGCTCATTTTTCCTTTCTAAATCCAGGGACCGACATAGCTACATTCCACGGAAATGTTCAAAGCTCACATTTCAACCTTACTTTTGAAGCTGTTGATATATTTTCCTGTCCCAGGGGAAGCCTCACCTTATCCCTTCCTCCTGACACACACAGGTCTGGCTTGAGAGCAGCCACAGAGGTGACAGCGTCGGTGTGAGCAGGGCTGTGCTGCTGGGAGGCACCAGCGGGTCCCGTCTGTCCCACGGAGCTGTCGGCCCTGCAGAGGGACAGGGACAGCAGTGGCAGCTGCAGGGGCTGGGAGGTGAGGTCAGGTGCCATTCCCTGCCACCTCCAGCATCTTCTGACATGACAACATCTGTCTTAGAAAGCCAGAGAGAGGCTGTGAGTGAGATGGAGCAGACCGATCCCAGCTCCAGAGCTGCTGAATATTTAATTGTTGCTCACTCTGTGCTGGTGCAAAGAAGAAAAGAGATTTTGACCTCACCAGCCTCCACAGTCACTCACATGGGTCAGGCTCTGCTGCTCTTTGCTGTGACACCTCCCTGGCCACGAGTCCCCCCTGCTGCCACCCCATGCTGCTCTCCAGGCACAGATCCCTCTCCCTGCTGCCAGGACTGAATTATTTCATCTTGGCCATGAAAGCTGGTGACAGGCTCTGAGGACACAACAAAGCAGTTTGGGTATTTGGGCCAAAGACCCACTCCTGGAGCTGCTGCCCTTCAGGATTCTGCCTCAGCCATCACAGAGCACAACCACTGGCCATGGTTATGTGCTTGGCCACTCCTGTGAGTGCTACTTGGGATTTCAGTCCCCCAAAGAAGCTGAGCAGACTTTATAAGTGAGGGTTAGAAATGAAAACCTGGTTCAAACATCCAATAATGAAACTAAACCCCTGTCCTTGCAATATTCTCTGCTCATTTGTGCTCTCTTCACTCTCACACCCTGTTTAATAACAAGACCTGATCTCCCAGCGTTGCTTTACCTGTATTTGGTGGTGTGGAAGCTGATTTTACTCTGCAGTTTCCCCATAGCCCTGGCAACCAGCAGGCAGTGGTGGGTGTCACATCAGCACCTCGGGCACCTGCTGTGGGGACATGACCTGTGGGTGAGGGGACATAGCACTACCAAGAATCCAGAGGGGTTTCTGCTTTTCACATATACAGGATAAGGTGCTGGTAATGTGTTATCTACATTCTAACTCCAGTCAGAGTAAGGAGAAAACCTTGGAGGAGGGGACATCAAGAGGTCCTGAGTGGAACCTTTAGCTTAGGGCAGAGCCAGCAGCAGGGTGAGGTCACTGGGACCTCACACTGAGCTTAAAAATGCCCAAGCTTGGTGAGCCACAACAGAGGTGGAGCTGCTGCCTGTCATTCTTTACATCTCCTCTTACTCCTGGATCTGGTCTGGACTTCCATATATCCTGGACATCCCAGTTTTTGCCTTGGTGAAGGCAAACACCTGAAGCTTATACAGCAACTGGTGGGACCAAGTGCAGGCACAGACAGCTCCAGCTCAGCTGAGCCAGCCTGGCAATATTTGAAGTGATCTTTCCATGAGCTGAGGAGCACTTTGGGAAGAATTTCCACGTGCAAACACCAGTTCCAGGCAAGGCAAGATCATGTGGATAACCCAGATGCATTCAGCAAACACCTGCTGGCCCAGCTGGGGCCAGGCTGCCCTGTCCCTCCCAAGAGGGGTCAGCACAGCCAGACCCTGCAGATCCATCCAGGTGAGGAGCAGCATCTCCCCCCCACGTCCTCACAGACCAAGCAGAAACCAGTCTCAGTGACAGTGAATTGTCACAGACAATAACTGCCTGCTGCTTAGCTCAAGGCACACTAATTGGATTTAGTCTGCTGGCATGCCCATCTCCCATTGCTGTAGCATTTCGCTATTCAAAATCAGGAAAAAAAACAACCCAATCTGCTTTTTCCAGCAAAAAACTGCTTGAAGGTTCTGCCCACAAAAAAAAAAGTGAAAACCAAATCCTAGAAGCACTGAGCAAAACGTTTCTACAAAATTCCCTTTCTAATTTTACCCTGACAGCCTTTGTGATTACCAATTAGTAATACCCAGTTAATCTCCTGCTGTTCTATCCATGAATTTGCATGTTCCAAAGACATGAGAAATGATCAATCTCACAGCTGAGGGGCTGTGATAATTTGGCAATTTATTCTTTCAATCAGACTGAGTGCCCCAATCGTTTCAGTCCATCAGGAACATGTTTTTTCTCTGACAGTGGAAGAACTCTGGAAGTTGCAAAACAAGATTCTAGGAAAAGCTAAGGTGGGAATTCTGAGTTTTTGATTCTGATGGTTACTGTTTCCAACCAGCAGTTAGTTAATGTTCATCCCTACCTGCACATCAGCTCACAGGGAGCTGCCAGAGGCCAGGGGAAGCTGCAGGGAAGGTGGGAGCTTCGTCCTGTGTCTGTTCTCCTGCCTCTTCCTCACTGCAAGAAAGAGCAGATTTTTCTGCATCCTGGATGAGAACAGCGCTCAGGCAGGATGTTAATCCAAGGCTTTGCTGTCTGTATCCCAACACATGCTGTTTATCCATCAGCTGCTCAACCAAAAGCTCTAAAAACTCAGGGATCCTACAACTGATCTTCACCAAGCTTCACCTCCAGCAGCCTGAGTTTCATGCTGGAGGATGCCCTTATCCTCCCATCCCCCCAAATGCATCACTCGACAGAAATCAAACACTTTTTTTACTGAATTGCTTTCGAAAAATAAGCCATGCTGCTGCCTCCACCTGTCCAGGCTCTGCAGTGAAACCTGTACCGTGGGATAGGGAATGTCAACAATCACAGCAGCACAGGGACCTCAGCAGAGCTGCCCCATCCTCACGGGGGAATCAGCATCCCTTCAGGGAGGGTGTTTGGCTTTGGGGAGAGTGGGGGACAGCCTAGAGCTGGGTGTGACCCCACGGTGGTGCTGGCAGGTCTCTGTGGGTGGGGGTGACCCTGTGGGGTTAAATGGGAGCATCCCGGGTCCCTGTGATGGGGGTGTCCCTGTGGGGTTAAATGGGAGCATCCCGGGTCCCTGTGATGGGGGTGTCCCTGTGGGGTTAAATGGGAGCATCCCGGGTCCCTGTGATGGGGGTGACCCTGTGGGGTTAAATGGGAGCATCCCGGGTCCCTGTGATGGGGGTG
>VXAX01005989.1:9727-20788 GCA_013399835.1 Leptocoma aspasia | reverse complement strand
CTGGGGTGCGTGGTGCCGTGAGGGTCCCTGGCAGGTTGGTGACCGTGTCACCCATGGTGTGGTTCCCGCGGGGAGCTGGCTTCTCTACAGGAACCCCTGGCGGGTGTGCGCCCACCCGAGGATGGGCATGGGGGCTCTGCGAGGGGCTCCTGGCAGCTGTGGGGCCCTGTGGGCTGTGAGGCTGTTCAGGGGTCCCCCGTGGGGATGGGGGCGCTCTGTGGGGTGGTGCAGGAGGACCAGGAAGGTGTGGGTGTGGGTGTGGGTGTGGGGTGGCTGGTGGGGGCTCGTGGCCCCGTCCAGGCCCGGATCCATCGCCCCGCTGCTCCGTCCCAGAACAAGCTGGTGGAGCGCTGCGAGCGGATCCAGCTGCAGAGCGCGGCCATCGCCCGGCACGTGGACGAGGTGCTGCCTGCCAAAGACCAGGCCGTCCTGGTGAGTCCCTGGGGCTGGCCCTGCCTGCTCCCTGCTCGCCATTCCCGGCAGGGATGCTCATCTCCCGGGGGGAAACGTTGGGATGCGGCTGTGGAAATGGCGCGCCAGGGTATGCCTGGAATTCCTGCTTCATTTGCCTAGAAAATGTGCGCAGACAATGGTGTGAGTGTACAACAATCAAAAACATCCTACTAGGATCAGTGCCTTAGAATTCCTAGGTTTATTTTATTTGTTCCTTGCTGTCACTGAGGATGAGGACAAAGAACAGTGATAGAATCATAGAATCCCAGGCTGGTTTGGGTTGGAAGGAACCTTAAAGACCACCCAGTTCCAACCCTCTACCATAGGCAGGGGCACCTTCCACTATCCCATGTTGCTCCAAGCCCCATCCAACCTGGCCTTGGACACTTGCAGGGATCCAGGGGCAGGCACAGCTTCTCTGGGCACCCTGTGCCAGGGCCTCACCACCCTTGCAAGGAAACTTTCTTCCCAATATCCCATCTAACCTTGCCCTCTGGCATTCGCTCTTGTCCTGTCTCTCCAGGCTCTTGTCCCCAGTCCCTCTCCACCTGTCCTGGAGCCCTTTTAGGCACTGGAAGGGGCTGTAAGTTCTCCCTGGTGCCTTTTCTTCAGGCTGAACAGCCCCAGCTGTCTCAGCCTGTTCTCCCGTTTCTCACCAACAGTGAATCTTTGGAGATATGCTGAGGGACAGGACTCTGGTCCCTTGCAGGTTGTCACTTAGGTACCGGGGCTGGCTGAGGAGGCAGTGGGCAGGTTTGGGACTGCTATGGTGCCAGGTGCCGTGACCTGGGCTCGGTTTACAGAGTGGCACCAATGGCTGAGCCCCAGGAGCGCCGGCAGGAGCAGCTGGGGCTCCTCTGGAGGCCGGAGCAGGGCTGATCTCCTGCCGTGTCCTTGCCGTGCAGAGCGCGGCCAGCGCGGCGCGGGAGCTGGTGATCCAGAGGCTGCTCCTGGTGGGGAAGGCCTGTGAGAACGAGGAGCAGCGGCTGCTGGAGAGGGTGCACGCCGAGGAGGAGCGGGCGCACCAGAGCATCGTCACCCAGCAGGTGCACTGGACAGAGGCTCTGCACAAGCTGGGTGCCCTCCGCACCCACCTGGTGGACATGATCACCAACCTGGATGACCAGGGCCTGCTGGTGAGTGCTGTGGGTCAGGCAGCCCAGAGCTGACCTGCACTTTCTGTTATGGGACTTAAATGCAGTGTTCGGCAGCTGCTGTGCTGACAGCAGGGAGGCAGAGGTGGACAGGACATACACTTGCAGGTCTGGCTCAGGGAACCTCCTTGACCTGATCCTGATATGCCCCTGTGGTTTCCTGGTGGTTCCTAGAGCATCTGCTCTGCCCAGTCCTGCTCTTGCTCGCAGTGAGGTCCAGAGCCACTCAGGTTCAGGTCTCCAAGAGTTCTGGGCTTGTAGTTGCCCTTAGGCTGGACAGCCAGGACAGCTCTGGGTTATGAGCTGCTCTTAAAACAGTTAGTTGTGCCACCAGTTTTCTAGTGTCTAGTTTTAATCAAAACTGACCCTTGGAAACACCTGCAGCTCTTCTGGAAAGTCCCCTGTGTTGCCTGGCGTAGTCCTATTAGGGATGTTTGCTGTGAAAAGCAGCCTGTGCTTCCCCTTGCTCAGTTCCTTCTCTGGTTATTGATTCATCTGGGTTCACCCAAGTGATTCCTCTCATTTTAGATGTGAGCAAGACCTCTGCATCGCCACCACCATGCTCAGCCTCTGCTTCCCATGTGTAAATTTGTGAGGAAGGGAACAGCAGTTTGGCTTGGAAAACAGACCCAATCCCATGGGAAGAGGGCAGGTGTTCCTTTGGTGGGAAAGGCAGTTCCTATCTTGTCCCAGCACCTTGGTATGCTGTAGCTGCACCATAAAGAGGAGAGGTTGGAGACCAGGATCCATCAGCTGCCTGTGGCAGAGAACAGCCACACCCTCAGTTTCTCCTTTTGGAAGGGAATTGGGGGTTCATGTGTTCTCCACCTTGGCTTGTCAGTGTTGGTACTTGTGCCTATCTGGAATCAACACATGCATGCCACAGGAAAGCTGAAGGCATGCAAAGTGCACTGCTTGGATTTGAGCAGGGATCAGGTATTTTCTTATCGCTTTGCTGTACTTTGAGAGTGCCTCATGCCCAGCAGGTACAGAAACAAGTGGGACTGACCATGAGGTCACCTGACTCTTAGCTTAGTCCCTCTGCAGCCTCCCTCCTTTGCTGAAAGCCCTGGGGTTGTTTGCTGGGAGCACAGGCTGTTCCTGCAGCCTGCCTTAGTGGGGTGAGGACAGAGAGAGGACAGAAGACAGTGCCCCAACCACACGTGCAATGTATTGCCTTCAGCCATTCCCACTCATTGTCTGAGTTGGGAAGTGTGCAGCTGAAGAAAATGGATGTTGGATGCTCCTGCTGCTCCCCAGGGCTGGGCTTGGGGTGAGGAGTGGCTTCTCTGGGTCAGGAAGGGGAACACTGCTCCCTGGGTTCTGGGTTTGCTGTGTTTGGGGTGTCTTCTGTGGGGATCTAAGTGGTGATGACTCTTTCTCTCCTTGTTCCCAGCGTGCAGAACAAGAGATCTTCGAGAGGTCAGTACCTGGCTGCTCCTGGTTCTTTCCCTGACCCTGCTCCAAGTTTTCCCTGCTCCTGCTCCACACCTGCATCCCCACAGCTTCTGTGCTGTGTGCCATGCCGTGACTCAGGCACTCCATGACACTTCCTTTGTCCCTCGTGCTGCTTTTGTTGTGGACAAGGACAGAGCACAGAGATGCCAGCATGGCCTCTTGTCTCTGCTCCTTGTGCTGTGCTGCACCTGGAGATGCTCCATGTGCTTTCCCAGATCAGCTTCTTGCTTATGGGAGAACTTCTGCAGCTCCTTAGAAAACCACAGGGATTGCTGGGGCATGGAGCAGGCATGTGCCAGGCTGTTGGCAGGAGGTGGGATGGTCCATGTAGGGGGTGGCTGTCACAGCATCTCCTCAGCTCTCCATGGGCAGGGAGAGCCAGGTGCAGGTCTCAGTGTCCCCTACAGCCTTGTCACTGACATTGGACTGCCCTTCCTGAGGAAGCACCTTGGTGGCTGTGTTTTTGTTTAATCTATTTAATTTTATTTAAGTCATTTATTTCTGTGGCTGCTGTGGGGGTACTGGCCCTGGCTGCACTGTGCTGCCCAGAGGGTCTGTAAAGGTGTTAGTGCCTGTGGAGAGTATGGCATGTGTCACAGCACATCCCCAGCAGCCTGTGCCACAGCCTGTCCTCACAACCAGGAGTTCTGTGCATACTGCAGGCCACAGGAGCCAGCAAACCCCTGGCTCTGTGCTGGGTGAGTCCTGGTGTCCTGGCTTGCTCTGTGCCCAGACCGTGGGGCTCTGGCAGTAGAGGGAAATCTGATTCTCTGCCTGTTCATTGTGCTCCCCTGGTACCCTGGTGGCTGCTCTCAGACACATTTATTTACCCTGTGTCTGCTGAGTGAGGAGCTGTTGACTCAGGCTGCTGGGATGTGTTTTACAACACTGCAGCCCTTTCACGAGGAACTGTAAGCAGAGCCAACCGAAAGTATCACTCAGGGTGAGAGCTGGCCCAGACACCCCTGCTGTGGTCTCTCTGCAGCCTGAGCTCCTCTTTAACCTCTGCCATACCTCCTCGTAATCTTTTAAACACCTCCAAGCACAATAAATCATTGTATTTTGAAACAACTCCTGTTTTCCTTTGCTAGGATGGAGGTGGCGGAGGGAATCTTGGAGCCACAGGAGTCCCTGAAGTTAAACTTTAATCAGACCTGTGTTCAGAGTCCACTGCTGCATCGACTGTGGGCCTGTGCTGTGCTCTGCTGCCTCACAGGTCAGTGTCTTGCTCAGATCTTGCATGCTCCAGGGATTCCTGCACCCTCACTCATGTTGTGCCCAGAGAAACACCCTCATGCTGTGTCCAAGCTTCCTCATGCTGTGTCCTGCCTCTCTGCTCTCCCAGCCCCTGCTTGTTTCCTGGAGCCCATTCAGGGAGGCAGCAGCAGCTGTAGGTGTAGGGGTGCAGTGGGGGCTCCAAGCAGGTTGTGGCTCAGGGAATAAGTGGAGTTTGAAAAGACTGCGTGTTTTATCAGCTCTGTGGCTTTAATGTTGTGTGGTTTCTTTTGCTGTTTCCTGAGTCTCTGGGTGACAGCAGTGAAGCTGATGCTGCTGTGGGAATCTCTGTCACAGAAATCCCTGTTCACAACGTTTAGCATTCTGTTGCTGGGGACTTTGAGGTGATTTCTTCTGTGGGGTGTCTGTGAGACTGCCCAGTGCAGGGGGCAGTGAGTAGATGGAGCAGCATTCTGATCACAAGCTGAGGCTGTGGCTGTGCATGAGCTGGTGGTTCTAGAGGTGTTTGTGCTCTGGCTCAGCTCCTGCTGTACAGCTGAGGCTGCACTGGAGGCATTTGCCAGGCCACTGACAGGCTCTGGGACTGGTTTACCTGGTTGGTGCTGGCTGTGTTAAGCAGGAAAAGACGTTTTTCCTCTGGCTGTGATGTGCTTGAATGGCTAGTTGTGAAATATTTGCTTTTACCCTGGCTTTCAGTCTGTTGTTAGAGTATTTCAAATGCATTTTTTGTTCCTCAGAGATGGCAACATCCTTTGTAATTTGCTTGTGAACAATCCCTAGTGTGGTTTTTCCAAAGCTTCTGCACAAACTTCTGATTTCTGCTCATCTTGCTGTGATTCTGATTTTGTGACTGTTTCCAGTTTTTCCCTGTGTCCAGGCCCATCTCCAGGCTTTTATTGCTCTCATGGTTTTAAGTATTAGCTTGAGAGTCTATGCCTATCAAGCACTACCATCATGTGTTTATCTACTGCAAACTCTGGTATTGTTCTCCCTTTGTGATAAATTTTTCTCTTTGGAATCTGTGGGTGCTAGCAGTTGGGGAAAGTGTCCCTGCAGGGGGTTGGGACTAGGTGATCTTTAGGGTCCCTTCTGACCCAAATCACACTGTGATTCTATGCCAGCCCCTGCAATGGTGCATTGACAGTGTCACAGAATCCCAGAACTATTCAGGTTGGAAAAGACCTCTAAGACCATCCAGTCCAACCTGTGATCACCACCTTGTCACCCAGCCCAGAGCACTGACTGCCAGGTCCAGTCATGCCTTGGACACCTCCAGGGATGGTCATTCCACCACGTCCCTGGGCAATCCCTTCCAGTATTTAACAGCCCATTCAGTGAAGAAATTCTTCCTGAAATAATCAGTCAAGCAGGTTCTCAATGTTCAGAGTCATGGATTCAAGCAGGAAGCCTTTCCCTAATTTTCTTTGTTGTGATAGGGTTTTTGTAAGGATTCCTCTCCCAACAGTATCCTTGTGAAATGTAATTACTTTAGGGCATTTGATTCTTGTGGTGGGTGTGCTGATGCACTTATTACACAGGAATTTAATTCTGTTTGGGGTTTTTTGAGTGTGTGGTTACATTTCACATGTCATTACTGCATTCTGAGGATGCCTGGTGTATCCTTGTGGATCTCCTCAGTCCACAAGCCACCCTGGACCAAGCCTTCGAGATTCAATATTAACAGCAGTGATCTGAGCTTCCCTTAAGACACAGTAATGTGAAGTGTCACTCTGTGGTCCCTTCTCCCAAAGGCAGGTGAGCAGGTGGCTGTCTTGTTTATTTGCTTGAAAACAGAAAATTCCAAGCCTTGATGGCTCACTCAATAACCTCTAAAAAACTTGGAAAGCAGCTGCAAAAGGGCCTCTCTTTCACTCTCAAAAATAAACATGATTCCTTTGATGCCTTCACTTGGCATCCAGGCTTCTGTATCACTTCTGTTTGGGGTTGGCAACTCCTTCCTTACACCACGAGATGATGTAAGTCTCCTGGCACCGTTTTGGGAGGGATCTTGGTTCATGAGAACTTGGATTTTTAAAAGCCGTCAGATGTGCTGCAGCTCACACAAATGTGCTTCCCAGAGCTGTTAACCATGGGAATTTATTTATCCCTCATGTCCCAAGGCCACCCTGATGGATACAGGACACAGAGAAAATAAACTTGGGGGCGAGATTAATTCCCAGTGGAATCATTCATCAGAATTATATGTGAAAATCCATATTTAATTGTGACAAAACACTTGTGTGAGGGACAAAATTTGCTGATCTGAATTGCTGTGCTGTTACTTTGCGAGCACTTCCCTCAGATGCTCCCCTGGAACTGCAATTCCACAGCAAGCAATGTGGGTGTCACTGGGGTGGTGTTTCCCCACATGGACCACCAGCATGCAGCCCTAGGTTAGCTGTGTGTGGCACAACAGGAGGTTTAGTGCCCTCCTTCTGCCAGAGGAAGATAAAGTCTGGTGCTGCTCTGTTTTCTATGAATTCAGAGCAGCATTTGGCTTCCTGGAAAGCTGCCCTGCACACCAGCAGCGTGGGCAGCCCCAGAACCCTGTGGAGAGCTCAGGTTTGGCTGCTGTGTGGGGAAATAAATCATCAGGTGAACGAGGCTGGCAGCTTCTGCTGAAGGAAATGCTGGCTTCAGCTCCTCTTTGGGCTCACTCTAGCTTGCAGTAACTCCTACCTAACATGCACAGGTGCATGGCACTGATTTGCAAAGGGATAATTCAGCCTCTGCTCATCTGCCATGGAGCACCTGGGCAGGTGCAGCCTGAGGAAACCCTGGAGCATTGCTGCTGCTGGGTGCTGTTTGCTGTTAGAGGGATGCTGACCTGGTCCTGGAGCAGGCTGGACTCTGGGATGACTCTGTTGAGGTCATCCTTTGGTTCTTTAAGGGCTCATCGTGCCGTGCTCTGGATGCCGAGCAGAGGGTGTTGGCAATGGCTGATGTGACAGGGTAGAGCTGCTGGCAGGGATGGCAGAGCCACTGAGTCACCCCTCCAGCCCTGTTTCCATGGTGGTTTAAGACCTAAAATGAATAAAGTGAGGGTGGGGGGAGGCAGGGCAAGGAGGGGCACCTGCTGGCAGCAACTGGGTCTCCTCAGGAGCAGATGAATCCACTGGCCATCAGCCTCATCCCTGCTTCACAAATTTAGGGACTGAGGGATACACTTGTGCAGTTCCACAGCCTGCAGACCCATAGAGGGGTCTCAAGGGGAAGCACGCAGCCAGGGCAGGGCACCATGATCTTAGAGGTCTTTTCTAACCTTGACAGTCCTGTGATTCCATGGTTTTGAAGTGGTGCAGACCCACAGTGGGTGCTGTGTCCTCTGGCCAGCCTGGACTGCTGCTGGCTGGGTTTGTTCAGCTGGGCACCCTCTTCTTTCACAGCTAAGCCAGATCCAGTCACAGCCATGCTCAACTCTAAGCCTGGTGCCACCTCCCTGCACTGCTCTCAGCACCTGAGGGTGGGTTGATCAACACCTGGGGCTTTGTAGCAGGAAGATTTCCCTGCCCGGCCCTCTCCAGTCCTGTTTTTCCAGCTTTGCAGGTTTTATGCACACAGCCCTCTCAGTCTTGCCAGGCTCTTGGCTCCCCTGGCTGGGGGAGGAGCAGCCAGGTCCTGCTAACCCACCGTGGGGATGGGAAAGGATAGGAACTAGGTTTGGATCTCTCCCAAAAGTGGGGTGAACCAAACCTGCTGAGTTCTGTTTTGTGGGGAGTCAGGCCAGGGTCAGAGGAAGATGAGCAGGGTCTTTAGTGCAAGGTGGAGAGGTGTCTGGTGAGTCTCTGCCTTGTTCTGGCCCTGGCTGAGAGGAGAAGCTGTGGCACCCAGCCTGAGCCCTCAGCACTGTCACCCTGGGAGCAGATGGGGCCCCAGGAGCAATGTGTGAGGAGAGGGTCATTGTGCTTGTGTTTCTCATGGCCATGACTACCTCAGGTGGTTCAGGTGGTGGCCACTGAGTCAGTGCTCATCACGTGGCTTCTCTTGCAGGCTCACAGGAGATTCACATCGATGAGAAAACCCTGAGCCCCCACCTCAGCCTGTCAGAAGACAAGAGAACCCTGACCTTCAGCCCCAAGAAAGCAAAGGTGGACTCGGGCTGCCCTGAGCGGTTTGACCACTGGCCCAATGCTTTGGCCACTGCACCTTTCCACTCGGGGGTCTGTGCCTGGAAGGTCAGCGTGGAACAGAGCTGTGCCTACAAGCTGGGGGTTTGCTACAGCTCCGTGCCCAGGAAGGGCTCTGCCAACGAAGGGCGCCTGGGCTTCAACGCTGCCTCCTGGGTGTTCTCACGCTACGACAAAGAATTCCGGTTCCTGCACGCAGGGCAGCCCCGGCCCGTGGAGCTGATCAAGGCCCCGGCAGAGATTGGGGTCCTGCTGGACTTTGCTGGGGGGGAGCTGCTCTTCTTTGACCCCGACTCCTGCACCATCCTCTTCTCCCACCGTGAGGCCTTCCTGGAGCCTGTCTACCCTGTCTTTGCCGTGGCACACCAGAGCATCTCGCTGGGCCGCGTGTGACTGCGTGTGCTCTGCGCAGTGCCCGGGGGAAAGGGGCCCGGGCAGGGCTCTGGGCTGTGTCCAGGGCCCTGCAGACAACACCTGCCTTCACACTACACCTGTTCCTCGTGTGTTTTCTGCAGCTTTCCTCTTGTCCCAGAGCCTACACCCTGTGCTGGGGTGAGGGGTCTGGGAGTGCCTGGTTGGGCCAGCTGCTCCCAGGTGAATGGTTTGATTTCTGCCCTGCCAAAGGCAGCTTTCCAGTCTGCTGGTGGGCTGGAGAAAAGAGGAGAAATTGTGAGAGGTATGTATGGAGAAATGGCAGGGAGGAGGCCCGTGGAAAGGGACGTACTGTGCTCTACAACTCCTTGGCAGGAGGGTGGAGCCGGGGGGGGGTCAGGCTCTGCTCCCAAGCAACAGTGAAAGGACAACAGGCAACGACTTCAAGTTATGCCAGGAGAAGTTTAGGTTGGATCATGGAGAAAATTTCCTCACTGGAAGGGTGGTCAGGTCCTGGCACAGGCTGCCCAAGACAGTGATGGAGTCACCATCCCTGGAGGGGTTTAAAAGGCGTTGTGGATGTGGCACTTGAGGACATGATTTAATGGTGGCCTAGGCAGTGCTGGGGGAACAGTTGGACTCCATCCTAAAGGTCTTTTCCTACCAAAATGGTTCTGTGATTCCCTGATTGGGACACAGCTGGAGATGCTTTTGGGAGAAGCTACTCCGTTGCAGAACAAGGGCAGTGCAGGGGGCTGTCCCCTGTGGGAGAACCATGCTGGGACAGGGGCACTGCTGAGGGGCTGTGGCCACATCCAAGCAGAGGAACAGGCAAAGACCAGCAGAAAGAAACCAAAACTTGAGTGTCCCAAGGGAGTGGAGTTTGAGTGTAATGTGGTGCAAACATGGGGAGCTGATGGCAGCAGGCAGGGAGGAAGGAGAGGTGTAGGCCTGGAGTTGAACCAGAGAAAGGGGTTTAAAATCATCTTTAAAGGGTCATCTTTATTTCTCACTACCCAAATCAGTAAAGTTTGTTAATTGGCAATTCATTAAGTGAAATTGTCCAGCTCCAGACTGTTTTGCCCACAGCAGGAGACCTGCAGGCACCTCGTCCCTGCGTACTGCTGTTGGGAAGGGGGAGATATTGGTGAGGTGGCAAAGCTGGGGTACACTGAAGGTGCAGGGCCTGGGCAGGGGTGTCCTGGGTGCTCTGTGTGGGCAAACCTTCCCTGGGACAGGGCCACCGCTTGCACTGGGGGATGCTTGGGCCTGTCCCCCGCGTGACTGAGAAGGGATAAACCTCAGTATCTGCCTTCATCTCCTGCCAGAATGAGCCTCTGGAGTGACCCAGTCCCAGCCCTGTTAGGGGAAGACACCACAGCTAACCCTCTTCTGTGGTGTTTTTAGAGCCATGAAACACATCTGCTCCACTGCTGGGCATCAGAAATGTTTTATTGCATGAACACTCTTCCTGCTCCATAAGCATCTCGGACTTGCTGCTCTTCCCTGCCCACCTGGCACCAAGAAATCTCATGTCAGGACAGTTCAGCACTCGGCAGCAGCACCGGACCCCTCTGAACCGCAGCTACTCCTTCTCGATGCGAGCCAGGAGGTGGCTGAGCGTGGGCAGGACGTGCTCGGGGGGCACCTCTGGCCCCTCGCCCTGCCCGGCCGCCCGCAGCAGGAAGCTGTGCATGCCCGCGGCCCGGGCTGCCCGGTAATCCCGGCTGTAGTCATCCCCGATGTGAGCCGCCTGCTCGGGGCGGGCCCCGCCGAGCCGCAGCGCCTGCTGGAAGATCCTCCCGTCCGGCTTGGCGAAGCCCGCGGCCTCGGAGGTGAGCACGAACTCGAAGTGGTGCCGCAGGTTGCACTGGCACAGGACGTCTTCCAGCCGGCTATCGAAGTTGGAGACGATTCCCATGCGGAAGCCGAGCTGGCGGCACCGGCTCAGGGTCTCGGCGGCTCCCGGCAGCACCTCCCAGTTGTGGGAGCTGCAGTAGTCGTCGTAGAGCTTTTCTGCCAGCTTCGTCAGGGCTGCCTCGTCCTGCACGCCCGAGAGCCTGAAGCTCTGTTTGACAACATCCAGCCACCACTGCCGGGAGCTGAGCCCCTGGCCGTGGCCGTAGTTGGGGAAGCGCCGGCTCTGGGCTCCGTACACCTCCCGGAAGGAGCGCCCCAGAGCCTCGGGCTGCACCTGCAGCCCGTGGGCCCGGGCCTCGGCCGCGTAGCTCTGGCCCACGGGCTGCCGCAGCCGCAGCAGC
>VXAX01005987.1:46391-58149 GCA_013399835.1 Leptocoma aspasia | reverse complement strand
TTTTATTGTCTCTTTTATTGTCCTAACCCTAATTATCTCAATTTGTATTACCTTAATTTTTTTTTATTATTAAACTTTTAAAATTTTAAAAAGAAACAAGTGTGAAGCGTTTTTCACAAATAGCGTATGAACAGTCAAAAAATATATAGGCATTTAAATTTTCCAGTCACCATGGTTATACTTCAGTGGGTCTAGGATGTTAAAAAACTATTATAGTCTCTCAGTTTTGCTTCTCTTGAAGCAATGCAATAACAATTACTATGAGTATTAATAAAAGAATTGTCATACTAGAATAAAAGAATATGCATACTAGGGCTTGAGACAGAGTAGACTTTGCCTAAAACAGAAGAACAGTATTGACTACTTTAGCAGAACCAACAATCATAGGCTTATTAACTTTAGCTTTAGCAATTGCAAACAAAATCAACATATACTGTATTATGAACTCTTTACCTTTTGCAAATGCTTTCAGTTTATTAGAGTTTCTGGGAAGTGAAAACCTTGATTTATTAAGAAGTAACGTGGTTGTAATGCTTTGTAGGGAAAGAAACTTAGTGTCTGTTTTCCCCTTTACCATCCACTTGCAAGCAGCTGCTGGCTTCTTGCTTGACTGGATGACAGTGTGTCTTGTTTTCAGGTGCTGTGATGTAGTTAATCCATGTGTCTGGCTCCATCTCTTTGGGCAGGCTCGATTGTTTCTGCCCTTGTAGCACCACACCCCTGCAGGCTTCTTTCCACTGCCTTTTGCCAAGCGGGAACTTTGTAGGGGCTTTTCCCATGCTCTGCTTCTGCGTTTCTGGTCTTCGGCTGTGACGCTCCCGGGCCCGCCCTTGGAGGCTGGCGCCCCGTGACATCGGTTGGATGGGGATCGCTGGTGGGGGTGCGGCTGGTCCCTCCGGCCGCGCGGCACACAGTGGCTGTGGGGGTTTCCCCGGTCGGAGTTGCCGCCACGCAGTCTGATCGCCTGGAGCAGGGCAACATGGTGTGCCCACCCGGATCAGTGAAACAGTGGCCCGCGGTGGCTGCATGCTGATTACAGCAGTCTGCGGAGGTTACAGGGCATCTCGGAGCTGCGGGGGCTGTGTAGCCTGTCAGGGTTATGGCGGCCGCCATCTCTCCACATGGCTGGACTTCACAATCCGTCCTGCCGCCTCCCTGGGCTTAGCCGGCAGCCCTGGCACGTGCAGCTTTCGGAATGCCTCCGTCCATCGGGATTCCCCCACTCCCCGGGGCTGTGCTGCTTTCCGTGGTCTCTCCGCAGCAGCCAGCCGCAGTCCCAGTGCTGCAGGGCACGTTCTCGCAGCGGCGGGGTCTGCCAGCTCCCCGGGCAGTGCCGAGGCCCGCACGGCGGGACACAGAAACGGCTGTGCTTCTGCCCTTCCCCCCGCTTTTAAAAGAAGGTCAATACCTTTAAGACAATGTTTTCTGGTGCTGAGATCCAGGCTCCCATGGTCTCCTAGGCGATTCCAGTCCACAAAACAGGCTTTTAAAACCTCACAGCACTTTCTGTTGTCTGCCGAGGGAATTTTTTTACCACTGTCTCCCAGTGAGTCTCGGTTTTTACACCGTGCCAACTATGATGCCGCTCCCAGCTCCCAGGCTGTTTGTATTCCGGCTTTTACGCCAATTTCTAGCTTTTACGCCGTTAGTATATCTGTTCTAGACCAAATTCCAGCTATGATGCCATGTGTGTCCTTTGCTCTGCGTGCAGGCTTTGTTTGCTGAGTTCTCATCACTTCGGGGTTCACCACGTGTCACGTCACATGTGAGGAGAGTGGGCAAGGAGACAAAGACTACTCACCCCACGTTCACGCAGCACAGAGGCGAGTTTATTGTCAAGCCCCTCCTTATAAAGTGCATTCGAAAGACTTGGTTTGGGTATTCTCATTGATTTGAACTTCACGCCCCTTCGGGATCTGGCCAGTGAAATGCTTGCAGCTTCCTCAGAGATCTGATTGGAAGAAGCTCCTGCCAGTCACTGCTGAGGCTTGGTGTTACTATGCGTTGACAGGCCTGGAACTCAGTTGAGAACAACTGTTGATTTACCTCTACTTGTTTTTGGTTTGTTTTTTTTTTCTTTTCAGAATCTCTAATCTCAACAGTTTGGTGATTCATGACTCCTACAGTGCAGGACACTTTCACCATCTAAATCCAAGAGTGTGGGCATCACAACAGAGGACGGCTTGTTAAGGGGACTAGTTGGGCTGTTCTCTTGAGCATGGGTGAGAGGGTTTTGGAGAAATGGCTTTCATGTGGGGTCTGCGTCAGAGAGTTCTGCAGAGGCCTCTGTCTTCAGTGGGATCTCCCTTCTGCCACAGGCTTCAATTCACCCCAGCTTAGAGTCACACACAGTGACTGAGCTGGTTGGGCCCAGGTAGAGAAGGGAGAAGAGCAAGGAGTCAGAGCTGGAGGCATCTCTGGACTCCGCCAGATCCCCAGTCTGGAATCAGAAAGTGAGTAAAACAGGGGCAGCTTAGAGGTCTCTCATGATTCTTTGGCAGCTCTCTCAGCCTCCTCTGTTCTGTGGATTCCCAGCAAACCTCAGCTTCTTCATGCAAAGGGCTGTACTTCCCCTGGTATTGTTTTTATCACAGTGAGAATCCTTGTGCTTTTTCTTCCCCAAATCTTCTGCTTGGGAATGTCCAGTTACACAGGCATTGTGTCTTAAGGAGACTGATTCACTGACCACCCACATCGTTCCACCTACCCTTGGCTGATGTTCACTTGGCTATAGAAACCCCCTTAAAAGGGCCCCAGTGTTGCCCATGATGAAGCAGATATAGTTTCTAAGTCCTTCTCTTTAAGGACTTGTAGAAGCAGGTGTTGGAATCCCTGAGTTTCAGGCAGGTGAGATACCATATAGATGTTTTCTGCATTTTTTCTGCAATGATCTTTACAATCGTAAGAGGTCTGCAACCTTCTTTTTCTCTTCTAAAGCAGCCTGCAGGCCAGCAGTCATAATAGGAAAGGTAAGATTGTTTTAGTTTCTCTTGTGATTCTGGAAACTGGGGCCCTAGCAGCTGCCTTCATCTGGCTGAGGAGAGGGTAGCCTGGTTTTCACCTGAATTAAAACACCCTTCAACCTTGTGCAAGGCCAACAAAGGACTGAATTACATCCAAACTTTAGACTGTTGAGGTGGCATTGAAACATTGGACCCTTTTACAGCCAAAATCTATTGTTGATGGTTCGTACAGGGAAACAGGACTCTCTGACTCCATATCAGAAGGCTTAAATATGATTTATTAAAATGACTCCATTGTTAAGAAGACTTGGGCTATTTGTGCCCAGTACAGAGCTTAGATGTTTTCTTCTTCATGCCCCATACAGGAATAATGCTGTGATACTAAAAGGGCAAAGCTGATAACCAAGACCAGCTTATCTCCCATGTTATGGGAACAGAGCAGAAAACACCAGCCATGTCCCTGAGGACAGAACACGGCCCAGATTGTTTACAGAAATCTGCTAGTGGGAAAAGTGATCTTCTTCCTTACAAAGAATCTCCTACCAGGAGTGCTGCTCGGAGAAACCCAGAATCGCAATCACTACAAAAATCCGTCGAGGTGGGGGGGAAGAGAGCCTACATTCCTGACCATTATTAAAGTGGACATTGTTAATCGCACGTGAGGTTGGATTATTGCATGCATGGAGCAAGTCCTTGATGTTGATCAGTCAGAAGTACATTAAATACACCTTTCAGTTTATTAACAATGACCTCCTGGAGAGACTCTCTGTGGTAATTATGATTTTGGGTTTTATGAATCTCCTAGCAGCAAGCCTGCTAGGTTTCATTCCCAAGGGAAATGAGAGATTTGGGAAAATATCTCTGGGCTGTGTTCTGTTCAAGGACTCACATATATCCCTCTTCTCTGTCCGTGTGGGGGGAGGAAGCTCGTCTTAGCAGTTTCTCATTTTTGGTATCACACAGGCAGAGCAGAGACACAGAAGCATTCTGCAGACAGAAACATTCTGGACCCAGAAGCATTCTGGAAAGACAGGCATTCTTGCAGGCAGCAGGACATTCTTGTACTAAGGCACTGATGGAAGAAAGCAAATGTACTAAGATTGTACCAGGCTGCATCGAACCATCATAAATAAACTATCATAAAACCCAAAATCATAAATACCACAACTCTCCCCCTGTGGCTGAAAGAAAATATGCTGAGGGAAGAAAAAATAAATACTAATGCAATTAAATGAGAGGTATTATGGCATATTTTCAACCTCTTTCTCCTGATTCTGGGCCTCAAGTCAAATCTGGTTCAATGTTTTCAGCTATTTTGTGTGGTTTTGGACAATAACCTTGCTTGTATTAGCTTTACAAGCCATCAGTTGTACTAGAAGTTCAATTAATTAATCCATATTGACCGCTCCCCAAATTCACAGTTTACTTCTCCAGGAAGGATTGGATCTTCAAGAACAACGTAGAAAGATCCTACAGGACAGTCCTCACGCGGCATGAGCTGACTTCAGTCCCGTGAACTCCAAATGATTTCTGGGGTTGTGGCATGTAAACACTGAACTCCTTGTTGGTGTCTGCAAATGCACCAGCCCAGGAAGAGGAAGCAGCTCTTTTAACCACTCTGAGTTTCAACTCATTGTATAGCAGGTACAGCAAAATCCAAGCAGAGGGACAGAGGGACAAGCAGCAGAAAGATATGGATGTAGTGCACTACCTTCCTGTCTACTGCTTTAGTTTTTCATCCAAGCAAAGTTTTATCCTGGAATTTGAAGGAAAAAGACAGGATGTCTTTGTGAGTAGTTTAGATGAGTATTTTGGGGGAGAATTAATTTTTTTTTCCTGGGAAGCCAACAAAGGGTTCAGGAGACATGTCCTCATTGTTGAAAGTTAAGGATAGCTAAGGTGTTACGCCTGCTTCTGCTCTTTGCATCAAGAAAGCATTACCCCACCTGAGAGAATGGCATTATGTGGCTGCCTGTGTGTTTTCGAGCCCAGAACTGAAGTGCTTCTTCCTTTGTACCAACTGGGCACAGTGAGGCTTTTGCTTTGCTCAGCACAGCAGGACTTGTAGGTGGATAATGCTGCTTGATGCTGAAGTGGCTGTGATGTCCTTGTTATGACTGCCTCAAGGCATGCTCAGCTGCTCTCTATTTTCCCAGTGAAGTGCAGCCATGGTAATCAGGCCTTTTTGTTGTTGAGTGATTTCCTACGACTTAAAAAACTGATCAGCTGGACTCCTGAAGCTTAACAGCCAGTATCCAAGTGCCCTATGGAATACTTCAGCCTGACACCAAATAATTCAGAGTAACTGGAAAAAAAATACCAAGTGCCAATGTGGTTACTTAATTCCACACCCAGCTGCCTAACTTCGTTCTGTCCTCTCTGATTTTGGAGGTCCACGGCAGTAGAAAAGAGGAAGAGATGAATGCATAATGTCAGTGCATTAGCCAAATGAGACTGCCTACCTAATCAGAAAGTAATACTCAAACAGCTGAGTGGCATTTGGGCTTTTAAAAATCTCTCAGGGATACAGGAGCATGCATAATTTTTATTCCTCTTCTGGCTCTCACTCAGGTAGGATTTTGTTTATTTGATAGGCGTCTGTGTCTGTTTGTATGTGGATGGTTTTATTAAGTTTACTCTTAATCTAATAAGAAACTTATTTTGCATAATAAGTATCTCTGCATACAACATGTTGCTGCTGGGTTGGTGAAGTGATGTATTGTCACAGCCTTAGCGATTTTGTTTCCTCTCAGACATCTCACAATAAGTTGCAGGGGTTTTTTCAGGTTCCAGCCCCTGGGACTCATGTGAACATATGCAAACTTTGCTATTCATTATACTACCTTATGATCTGACTGCCAGTTTGACAGAGGAAAACTGGGAAATCTGACCTTAATTTATGACTGATGTATTTTAAAAAGGAGTCAAAAAGCATTTAGAGTGTATTGGGTTTGAGATATTTCAAAGGTAATCTCCTACCTGTAGGGAGCGTGATTATTTTTCCGGATCTGAGGTTTGCTATCTTATTACCGAGTGACAACAAAAGCTGTTGTTCCTCTTCCAGGCCTCGTTTCCATGCAAGAGCCATGCAGAGATTAGAGCTCTGCAGGCTGTGCTTTCCAGCCCTGCAGGAACCAGCCAAAGGCTGTTATCAAAGGCTGCATTAGACAAATGCAGATAGCAGGCCTGGAGGGGAGGTACTCAGATAATGTGTGAGGGGCTGCCACAATGGAGATTTTTCTGGGAAGTTCAACCAAACTCTGGAAGTGTATTCAGAGAATTGCCCTGTGTACACGTTAGGAATTGCAAAGAGAGAGCAGCTGCCAAAGTGTTGTGGAGTCTCCCTCACTGGACATACTCAAGAACAGTCTGGACATAGTCCTGTGCCATGTGTTCTGGATGACCTTGCTTGAGTAGGGACGTTGGACTACATGACCCACTGGTTCCTTCCAAGCTGACCCATCCTGGGATTCTCAACTGTGGTCCACCAACACCACAGCACTGTGGCTGAGCTCTTAGCAATGAAACACCCAATCCATGCAGCTATTCCTATAGGAGCTGGACGCAACTCCCCAGTAAACTGCAGTGACACGAAAGCTTCCTTGTCCTTGCCCTGTTGTCATGTTCATCAAAGCCTAATTATTTCCCAGCTGGGAATCTGAGAAGGCATTTTATTTTTTCAGTATTCACAATTTTATTTTTTCTCCTTATATTTACACATTTTAATTATTCCTGTTCAAATTAATCTAGTGCATTAAGTCTGTTTTTTACAGACATGTCTTACATAAAATTGCTAGGAGAATGTTGTGCAAGTCTTTGTGAACATCTCCATTGGTAAGTGTTGCCCTCCTAGGTGGTGAGACCCATTCTTTGCTATTCCCTCCACGCTCTTAAGATTCCATTTTAAGGCTTGTGCTGGTGACATTTTACAGCTCTGTGTCATCCACTGTGTTATATGCAGTGATCTGCTGTGGCTTTCTGTCCGCTTGCTTGGACGACTGAAACTTTTGAACTGGAGCAAACTGACAGCAGCTACTGGATATGAAGCAGTTGCCTCACTCAAATAACCACTTCCTTGAGTAAAAATACTGTTCTGAAAGTGAGTCTTTACTTGTGCACTTGAGCTTGCTGAAACCTGAAGGATGGATAACTATAAATGTGGGTTGCAGCATGGCCTGTAGATTAACTGTATGTTAATTAAATAATGATCATTGATGCAGTAATCTTATTTGTGACAATACATACTCTTATGTGTGACAATACATACTCTTCTGAAAGAGTATTTAATGTTTTGGAGTGGGCTGGTCTTTTTGCTGGATGTGCACGCATAGAGCAGCAAGTGAGCCACTGGTGGGGTGAATTTTGAGGTTATTCACAATTTCACTTCCTTCTTGAGGGAAAAATCTTAGCGGCCAAGTATCCCAGTTTGTCTGGTATGGGCGACTAGTTTTGTTTACAAGCTACCTTGATGATTCCTCTCTTGCAATTATTAAACACAGAAGGTGTCCCTGCCCCTTCGCATGCTTCAAATACAACAAGCACAATGTAGAAAAGAGTTTAAATCCTTCCTAATGAGAAGCAGTGACGAATCCTGCTGGCAAGTCAGCCCATTGAGAACAGGCTGTTCTCAGCACTCAGATGTTTCACAGATCCAAGTCTTGCTTTCCCATTCCCCGCAATAAAGCCTTAACCAGGCAGAGTTTTCTGCTCTGAAATGCTGGGCATGTACAGGAACTGTAACCACTTCAAAACTTAAAACAGAGGTTGTACCTCTGGTTGTATGTGGGGATTGTGAAAATATCCAGGCTATGCACCATTGAGTTGTCTTCCAATGAGAAATATTTTATTTGAGAGCACAACAGTTGTCTCTTAAAAATAAAACAACAAAACCAAACAAAAAATCAAACACACCTCCCCAACCCCAGAATGAAAAAAACAAAGCAGTTGCAGCTGTCAGTGCAGTGCCATGCAATCCAAAGCAGTCTGGCACATGGCTTGGCTCTGCTAGGATCATAGCAGAGGAGCTGACTTGAACCAATGAAAACTTGAGGTCCTGGATGGCCTTTTAATTGTGTGTTCTTGCAAGGATTAGGGATTTGTAGTTTTGCTCTTGAAAAAGGGTCTTCATCATAAATATGTGTAGTTAAAGTGTGATACCATGCTGAGTGAACACTCAAATTTGTGCTATGCCTTGAAGCCCTTGGAATTCGAAGTAGTGAAGTTACACTACAAGCTGTTGCCGAGGGAGAAATTATTTGATTTATGGAGAGAACAAGAGTGGTGTGACTGTGAACCAACTCCTGGGGAGCTTGGGGGAACTCTGCATGGACACTGTGCTACTGCAGAGGAACTGATTTCCCCTCTGGGGTTCCAGGGATCTGCAAAGGCTCAGAGCTCTACTCTTTCTATCCCAGTCTAGTATCCCAGCAGGCTGGTGGAGGGCCAGTTTCAGCACAGCACACAAACATACACTTCATTTAAGGTTTCTTCTTAGTCATGTGAAGTCACTGGTATTCCTCAGAAGCTAAGCTTAAACTCACACTCTGTGCTTTGGATTGGAGATCAAGGACAGAACTAATTTTCTTGTCAGGGCTGGGAAACAATTCCTGGGAAAGAAAAAAACATGTAATAAGAACTAATGAACACAAATCTTACACAGCAAAGCTATTTCTCTTGCAGGCTGAGGCAAATACATAACATGAAGAATACAGGGGAAAAGAGAATGGCCAAATTATTCTTAGTAAATGCAAGCTAATGTGGCCATCAAAGGCACCAGATTGCAGAAAATCTCTGGTGATAATTTTGAATATATGGTATTGCTATGCCAGTATTTATATTTCTCAGAGTAAAAAAAGGATGCTGCTGCAGAGGGATTTTGTGCTAAAATCCCAAGTGCACCAGTACATCACTTAAAGCAGCACCCACTTTCAGTACTGTGGCTTCACTGTTTCAGTTGCACAATCTGACCATAATAGATTGTGTGCAGTTATTTGAAATGAAGCTTTTCCTGCTGCCAATTACTTTGTTTACTGCTTGTGTGTAAACAACAATGCCTCCCCTCATGGGCATAAAGGCAGATTAACAGCAGTAATTACTAAGCAGATGTCTGCAAGTGAATACCCATTTCTTAGAGGCAGATTATCTTCTGCTCTGGCATAAGGGAAAGGGATTCAAAGCAGGTGCTGCTGTCATCCCAAAAATGATGCGAGCAGCCTGGGGCTCAGCAGAGGGCTGAGCTGTAGGTCCTGACACCGTCTGCAGGGTGCTAATCATTGACCTACTTGAGATCAGTGCTGAGAGATGTTTGGCACTTAATTCCTAAAAGTGACCACCAGTGGCTGAACAGCCCTCAGTGCTACCTGCACTTCTTTTCTGTTGTTTTTTCTCTTCCCAAGAAATCTAAGGCTGTGCTTTCAAGAGAGCTCAACACCCAGACTGAGAGCCTGTGTTTCCCAATAGCTCTGTTCCCACTGAATTAGTGCACTCAGCACTAAGTGCTACGCTTATTTAGGCAGTCTTTGAACTTGAGAGGGGGGGTCTTAACTAATCCATTTGTACTGCCAGCACAGAAGTATGTTCAGAGCAGCCCTCTGGTGCCCTTGAAGCCTCTCCTGGCATATACTGCTTTTCAGCTGAGCAATCACCTTGCAGCCTATCCAGAAAAGCCACTACTTTTGGCAAGAGCTTGCCAGTATGTGAGGGTGTGTGTACATGCAGAAGAGACGTGGCTGTGTCCTATTTCATTGGGCACTTTAAAATCAGCTGTCTGGATTTCAGAGGCCACTCTTTTGAAGCTGAGAGACAAGACAGAGACCTGGTTTTCTTTGCGTGGGCAAGTCATGGCATTGCCTCCATTCCTTTCCTGAAAAAGAATGCTTCTGCATGCCAGAGCAGGGAGTGGTGACCGCGAGTCTCAAAGGCAGGCAGGGACACTCCATTTCTCCCACCATAACTGAATAAGGTGATATGGGATGGGTTCGTTTCTGTAAGCAGAGGACACTCTTCTACTGCAGTGAAATAGTTTTGCCTTTGGAATTGAATCACTCTCAGACCCATCTCATAAACTGCTGACTGTCTTGCTCAAAGGGCCTTTTTTTTGTGAGCCCCTGGGACTCATGTGAACATATGCAAACGTTGCATTTGGTTCTGGCTGCCAGTTTGACAGAGGAAAACTGGGAAATCTAACCTTAATTTATGANCCCCCCCCCCCCCCCGAGTTAATTTTTGTGCCATGAAAACTACCCTGGGGACGTGGCCCACAGCAACACTAGCCATTGATGTTGCCATCCAACTTCCCTCTGCCATTTCTGTTGTCCATGTCTTTATGGGCTTGATCCTACTAATCTTATCAATGAATTCAATGGGGCATTTTATCTTTCAGTCCCACAGACACAGAGCTGTCCATGTAACTCTCCAGCTGGACAGTGGCCTAGGTGACTGTACTTCACAGGATCTCTGTGCCCATACAGGTGGCAAGAAGCTTTGATTGGAGGCTACAGAACACTTATTTGAAGGATTTTCTGCACATGTTCTAATGGTTAGAGTTGTAAAAGTGAAACTTTCATGTTTGACTGAAAGAGATGAGGGATATCAAGAGAAAGGGCAAGGGATGTAGCAGTTATCTGGAGAAATTAGTAGAAGCCTGGTATCATAAAAAGCTCACCAGTCCTGAGTGAAATTGAAACATAGACAAAAAGACAGATGAAAATATGTTGGATATTGCTCAAATATCAACCACAAAAGAAGATGCTAAACCACTGTTTTTCTAGTTATACCAATGGCACACAGTATTACAAACTTTTGCAACGTTATTATGAGTCTTCTGCTGCTTGGTAAGTTCTTTAATTACCAGCTTCTTTGTTTATCTGGTTAATTCATGAATTTCTGTTTTATATTTGTAAAAAAGCACCTCTGATAGAGCAAGATAGTTGCACCCTTCAGAAACAAACAGACAAAATGCCGCTTTATTTAGTGAACCAGGTGCTCTTTATTCATCAGCTATAGAACATAATTTTTTTGCCAAGCTTTTTTTTGCCTCATAATTGCTTTGTTTCAAGTCCTGATTTCATGGCATTTGGACTGGCAATAGTCAACAAATGCAGCTTGTTTCTGTTTGGGTGTCTGCAGGTGATTTTGGTGGTGTTCATTCTGGGGCTTTGAGCAGCCTGGTCTAATGGAAGGTATCCCTGTCCATGGCAGGGGGTTTGGAGTGAAATGATCTTCAAGGTCCCTTCTAGCCCAAGCCATTCTATGATTATTTCTCTTGCTACAAGAATGACCCCAATGTCCTGTCAGTGTTGGTAGCTCAGCTTGTTGCCAACTGCGGGGATTTTTCCATGCTGGATATTGCTGGCATGCAGGCAGCCTTTCCAGTCAGCAGACAAGCCCTTTCCACTACAAGGCAAGCTGTGGATATTCAGGTGCAAAACCTCCTCCTCTCTCAGTCTAACAACTCCACGAAGCCTTAAATCTCACTGAAGATGGCTCCCTCATGCTATATTAAGTCCTGTCTTTCCAAACTTAGGGTTCCTGATGGGACGAGGGAGATAATGTTGGTATTTATGGGACGAGACGGGAAGCGAAGCCGTCTATCTGGGAAGCCGCCTCGGCTCCTCGAAGCGTAGGTGAGGCAACACCAGCGCTGCGGAGGCAAAGGTAGGAAATTACTCAAGGTGTTTTGTGCTGGGAACACAACACCGGTAGCTTAAAATGCTCTGGGGGTTTTATTTTCCCTTCCCAGTAGAGGGAAATAAGGACAAGAATAACCCACGAGGAGGCAGAGTCTGGAAAAAGCT
>VXAX01005987.1:5409-46355 GCA_013399835.1 Leptocoma aspasia | reverse complement strand
ATGGCGGCCGAGAGGTTGCCGGTCGTGGTGCTGCTGGCGGCGGCCCTGCTCTTCTTCGCCGGTGCCGTGCGGGGCGGCGGTTTCCGCCCGCCACTGGTGGGTGCCCCTCAGACTATCGACGACCCCGAGAACGATGAGGGGCTGGAGCGGGCTCTGCAGTTCGCCATGACAGCGTACAACAGGGCCAGCAACGACATGTACTCCAGCCGGGTGGTGCGGATCATTAGCGCCAAGAGGCAGGTGAGCGACCGGGGGCGGCACTCTCTGGTAGGGGGGCTGGGAATGAGGCCGGCTGGATTCCTTTGGAGGAAGGGCAGACCGCTAGCCTAGGGGCCTCTGCAAGCTGTCATTTTTTCCCCACAGAAGGTGAATAAAAGCCCATTTTGGCTTCTCTCAGTCTGAGTGACCTTGAGTGCTGCGCGCTATGGAAGGAGCCAGTGGCTTCCCTGCGTTGCCCATGAGTTAACATATGTCTCTGTTTATTGCTAACGAAGCTGCCTTGTGGGACATGTTTACTTGGATTTTGTTTCCTGGTTCTAAGATGGTGCCAGGTGCCTCTTTCGTGGATGCTACCACATACAATTCCCTCTGTACTTTCACAGTCTTCTATCATGTAACAGGAACACTGCCTGCCTTTCTGCCAGGCTTCTCTCAGCAGAGCCCTTCTCCGTGTGCTGTGAGTAAAGTTGTCTCTGCCGACTTATCTTGTTGCAGATTGTGGCTGGAGTCAAGTACATAATGGAAGTGGAGATTGCCCGGACAACCTGCACAAAGCCAGCAACTGATATCCAGCACTGTGCTTTCCATGAGCAGCCCCAGATGGCCAAGGTAGGCACCAGGGCACAGCCTGATGACCCCCACCCTCTCCATTTCCAACTCTATCTCACTGGCTGGCTTGGTACAGATGGCTGTGGTCAGTGTCCCCTGTCTGCTTCAGCTGCCATCAGAGACCTTATGCCTTTATACTTAATGAGGCAAAGCAAGTTTTGCCCTTGCAGAACTTGTCTTGTCAGTTGATGTCAGAGGAGGCAGGGCCTTTTGGCTCTTTTTTAAGTGGAGCTTAGGCTGGAGCAGTGCATGTGTCTCAGTCCTCTTAAGAAGTAGTTACAGTCTGGATCAGAAGGGTATGTGGAAGAAACTCTGTCAGACCTACAGGTCTCCTGGCTTTCAGTCCAGGGTCCTCAGTCCCCATAGAATTCCCATCTCTTCTTTCCCATGGTGATGTAAACATGCTTGGCATGCTTTCCTGTGGGACTTGTATTGCTGTGAATAGGGCTTTGGGCAAATCACTGCCCAAAAGAAGCAGATCACACCATCTCTCTGTGCCCACCAAGCAGTTACAGAGGCATTTTGTAATGAGCTTTTTGGGTAGGAGCACCAAACATGTCTGCCTTCATCTGGCCTGAGTTTTTCCATAGTGCTTCCTTCCTTCTGTTGATGGCAGCAGCAGGATGTATGTGCCCTTTGTTCCTGCATGTGTGAGAGGTGTAGCTGCACATAAGGGAAGCACAAAACTGATGTGTACCATTACAGCAACTGCAATGATTTGTCACAGGTACACGTAGCTTAGCTGTGCCTGTAGGCTTATGTATTATCCATGCTGAAAGCTTTCCTCTGTGAGTGGATAAAGGAGATAACCTGACCCTCAGTAGTGCTGACTGCTCAGCTTTATTTCTTAGGGTTTATTTAAGAGACATGATTTGCTCTGAGTACAAGAGTGCTGCTTCAGAATACTTGTCTGGAGAGGGCAAATCTAGAGAGCCGCAGGAGTGAAGAACAGTGGTAAATGACACTGTTTCATGCTCTTATTTTCCTAACTACTTTTTTCTTTCTTTCCTTAGCACACTATTTGCAACTTTGTAGTGTTGAATGTTCCTTGGCGAAACCAAGTGGAGCTGCTGGAGAGCAAGTGCCAGTAAGCCTATCTACATTCCAGCAGAGACCAGCAACCAGTTGTTCAGATTTAAAAGAAAAAGGCAATAACACAAATTGAGATGGGCTTTATCAATACCTGTAACTTGGCTACTGATGTATGCTTGTGCTATGCAAATTAAACCATGTAACTTCACTTTTAAAGCACAGTATGATCTCAACTTTTTCTTCTTTGGAATTACTCTTTTAGAGCAGCTGTTTTGGTTTTCTACAGCTTTCCCAATGAATTCAATCCAGTATCAGAATTCTTATTAAAACCTCTTGGTATCCATATTAAGTGACTACTGCAAACATAAAAACGTAATTAACAATTGCCATGATGTGTGGTTTTCTTTGATCTTCTGCTGTCTTGGAGGGAGGGTTTGCTTTTAGTTGCCACCTATGCTATCCTGCCCTAAGAATGGGATGAGAAAGAATATTGGGTCCTGATTGCAGAGGAGACAAACCATGCCTGCTTGTTCCTTAGCCTGGCCTCTGGTTTTGAGTAAAACATAGAAGACTTAGCTGTTTTCACTGAAGGAGCTCTGCTTTGGAAAACCCTTGATCTTGGGAAGATTAGCTGAAGCTGGTCCCAAGACTGTAATGGTTTTGAGTCCTGGCTGCTGTACTGTTCTGTTCTAAGGCTTTAAGGAAGGAGGGGGCTCCACTTGATAAAATTACATTTTCAGGTAGTAGGGGAAGGTGCCAGGTCAAGAGAGAGTCTTGGGGTGGGGTGAAGGTGCTGAGGTGAACAATGGTGGGGGGGGGGTGGTTTGCTTCTTGTTTTTTCACAGTCCCAATAAAGTAGGAAATGCTCTATCTTGTGATTTGGCTTTTCTGTATTTTGAAGTAAACCTTTTCCTTTTGGTTTGAATCTCACTCATGGATACAGCTCCTTGGGAGTGCATCTTCTGTGGGTTGTTCTTCCTCCCAAGGGAAATGCTACTTCCCATCATTGCCAGGGTTTGCCAAGCTTGCAGAGAACATTAGGCAACACCTTGGTTCATGTTGTTGGGAGCATGAGCTGGTTGCCTGACACCAAAGATCTACATCTGGGTGTGCTCAGATCCAAGAGGAATAAATCCCTGTTTTCCCTCCTTGTAACCCCATTCTCAGTGCTCTGCATGAAGGTGGCCTGTTTTATCTTGCCAGCCAGGTCAGTGACTCTGCGTGTTTCCATCTGCCGACCCTGGAAATCCTTGGTCAGGCTGCTCAGGTGCCCTCAGTTGTCCTTCTCTATCTCCTCAGTTCATGCATGCTTGTTCTCTGGCTTCCATCTACACAAGCACAAGGCAGTGGTGAAGGCATTCCCTCATGCTTTAGGTGAGTTTGCCTCTGTTCATCTTCTGTCCTCTTGGGTTGAGGATGGGTAATTGCACAGGTCTCCTTCAAAGAGAGTCTAGGCAAGAAATGAAGGTGCAGATAGACATAACGAGGCATTTCCAGCACTTTGTTGTATTTATTAAGCAGCAGCTCAGAACAGCTTGTGGAAAAAGTGGCTGTGCCAGAGAAGATGGGAGTTTGAGTGGTAAGAGCTCCTGAATCCAGAGGTGTTGCATTTTCCTGTTGAAATGCCAGTGACTAAGGGCCTGAATGAATGGCACAGATTACCCCATGCTCACAAACTCCTGAGTGTCAGCCTTGGTGATTATCCCACCTGGAGGGGTGCCAAAAAAAGCCTGACCTAATTTAAGCACCTTCTGCTGTGGGCTATGTTACTTTGCATTTGCAACAGGCTAAGAGCATTAGTGGAAGTTCCCTGCCAAGAGCATTTTGCTTAGGTTTTTTGCTTGGCTAGATGGCAGTGACTGGGCCAGCTGAACACTGACCCCTCATTTTTAGTTGCATTCTCTGCTTGACTTTTTCAAATGTTGGTGTCAGATGTGAACAGGTGACTGGGGAAGTGCTTGTTTCATGTAGTCTTTTGGCTTTGCTTGCATCTCATACATCAATTCTGGGGACATTCTTCCTGAAACTTAGTAGGGTCTTTGAGCTTTGCTGCTGCTACAGCTCATGAACCCAAGGCTTTTTCCTGGCTCTGGTTCTCAGGGACAGATTTAGGGCCAACCATGTGAGAAGTGTGTCTTGCCTTAGCAGTGCCTGCTAAGTGCTCACATGGACTTGTGGCTTCCAGCTCATGGGTCATTGCCCTACAGGGTTTTTCTGAGATTCTTGAAGTTGTATCAGCACTCCTTCCAGGTATGGACACTTGCCAGTGCACACACCTGAAATGGCAATTTCCTGCAATTATGGAAGGAAATGACCATGTGAGGGTTTGGATCACCCTGCAGCCCTTAGTCTGCAACAACAGACTGTTGTTTAGTCTGCAACAACACCCAGTGCTGTTGCTGATGTGGATGCACTCAGGATGTATTCCTTAGCTAAGACATGGGGACCTCTCAGCAAGTGTTTAAAGATGCTTGGTTGTTTGTGTTCATTGTTAGCATGCAATGCCTTAGAATTCCTAGTGTGGATCCCTCAGAAGGTCAAATTTACCAATCAAATACACATCCAGTTTTGAATGTATGCTCTTGGTGCTTTTTCTCTTGACATGGGAGAGGGAAGACTTCATGTCCCTTTCTTTGTGGGTTGCAATGGTCACCTGGAGATCATTTCTGCAGGGTTGAGTAGGAAACTGTCCTAAATTGGATCACTGCTGGCAATGCTGAGCCTTTCCACGACTCTTGTCACTCAGCTTTAGTGATGGCCTGCAGGTGAGAAGGTGGGAGGGCAGGTGCCAGTTTCAGTAGGGTCTTTAGCATTGTACCCAGTACTCCACCCTTCCCTGGAAAAGGAAGGGTGAGGAGCGGGACTCTTCTTGAGTGAGAAGAGTAGTAAACCTGCAGGTTCCACAGTGCAAATCTCTTCTGAGTGTCTCCTTGCTGACCCTCTGGTATGGGTTATGGCTCACTGGGGCAGGATCCAGGGCTTGAGGTGACACATGCTAAAAGCCTCTCTTTCTGTGTCATTGCTCACTCACAGGGTGAGCCCAACCTCCATGAGCTGGTGGGCTCCTGCTGGTAGGATTTTGCAGCAGGGAAGAAAAGGAGAAGCTCAGCTGCTCATCCCTGTGATAAGCTGGGGCATGTGCTGGACACTATTTTTAAGCTTTCTGGAGGCAGATGTGGGTGTGTGTGAGCATAGTGCTGATGATGGGGAAAATCTTTCCCTGTTTCCAGCTGGAGAAGATCCCTCAGTGGCTCACGATGCCCTCACTGTACCATGCCTTGCTGGGAGGCACTGTCCTCTCTTCCCCAAGAGCTGAGAAACTTCATATCTTGTGCCCTGCCAACTCCACCACTTTTCAGCATCCAGCTGCAGAAGCAATTGGGACTCAGGCCAGGTCAGGGAATGGATTTTATATCTTGAGTATAAAAGCTAGCAAAAGAAGAGTTGTTTCAGTGAAATAGTGATGCTTACACTAAGCACGCCTCTCTCCCTTGTCCTAGGTGGTCTCTCCATCTGTACAGGTGAGTAGTGGGTTTTTTTCCCCTTCTTGTGGGCCCAAGGAGGGAAGCCCTGGCATCCCTGGAGGAAAATTGCCATCTCCAAGTACCAGAACTGGCTAAAAGCAGGAGGAGGCTGGAGAAAATATAGGCTGGAGAAAATATAGGCTGGGCTTTAAGGGTGACTTTGGTTCACAAATGCAGCCATGCAGTTCTGAGCACGTCCAGAGCCAGTGGGACAGAAGCTCTTCAGATACTATGTTGCAGCTCACTTGGGTGACATTGGATGTACCAAGCTCCATCTGTGCAGAATTACAGTTTGGTGAGCTTGGGGGTTGCAGAGCTGGTTCCAGAAGAGGTATGTGGGAGCTTTTCAGGAACAGGCTTCTCTCAAGACAAGCCATAGCCTATAAAATGAAATTTGTTTTGGGCCTCTGAGCATGGCTGGGCTGGGCAGGTTGGCTAATTACACTGACCTTCCCTTAGTAAAACCCATGGGACTGGTTAAGACGACTACAGATTTTTAATTACCTGATTTTCCTTGTCGAACAGCAGGTCTTTTCACTGCTTTCTGTGTTAGCCAGATAACATAGAAATGTTTTTTCCTATTTAATCTGACATTTTCAGTGTCTGCTGCACACCACAGATGGTTCAGTGGAAATTATTTCTTCTGAGATGTTGAAAGAATAATGAAACATGATGTTTCTACAGCTCTGACATGCTTTTTGCCCAGCTGCTTGCATGAACAAAACTGTCTGGGATCTCAGTTTGATAGGAAATTGGAGAACTGACAAGAAACTTATTTGCTCTGTGCTCTTGTAAATTACTTTCCAAATGTAGGGAATGCTTCTTGCAGATGCTTATGCTAGGAAAGCAAGGAATTCAGATATTAGAGGACAAGGGGTCTGGAAGGGTCAGATTCACCAGGGAAGAGACCTGCTGTAAACCAAATTTTTCACCTGGTCACAGAGAGTGTCAGCTCAGAGCTAACTGCAGACCTTCTCAGCTGATAATGGGAGGAGAGGTGGGAGGAAAAATGCCTGACAGGTTTTCAGGTGCTCCACTGAACATCCTCCATCTATCAACAGAGCCAGTTTGATCGGGAAATAGTGAGAGCGAGCAGTGAGTGTGAAATTAAACACTGGCCCCAGACTGATGTGTTTTGGTCACATTCCACTGGACTTGGTTTGAAATACTAACAAAGGCAAGCAAGGTTTATAGATTTAGTTTTACTTTTTGAATTTTAATTTTTATAGAGAATATTGGGGGAACCCCTACCATTGGAGAACATGCTGTGTGATGGCATCTGAAACCAGCACTTTAAGCTGCAGATGTGACCAGATGTCCCTCTGGGCTGCTCTTCCCTGGGCTTAATCATTAGTATCTGCATTTTACTGAGGCATTTATATTGTCTTGTGGAAGACACAGTTTCACAAGCCTTCCTGTCTCACAATCACGCTTGTGCCTCTCAGGACTGGAAGAGAGAAAAAGGCACTGCTGCTGCACGTGGTATGGTTAGCACGGAAGAGCAGGGCAAGCAACAGTACTGGATGAATTTCTAGCATGGAAAAGTGGTCCCTGAGTCCCCCAGATATCTGGGACTAAATCAAGCCTTCCTTTCTCAACTCCTGTGGCCTCGTACATGTAACATAAAATCTTTCCACAGGGGGTCAGCATCTTACAGGAGATGCACAGGAATGGAAGACAAGCCGGTTTCTTACCCTTAGCAAAAGGAAGGCAGCACCAAGCATCTGCCACAGCCCTGTTCCTTATCCCAGCAGGTAGTCGTCCATTCACTTCCGAGTGTCTGCTGGAGGAAGGTCTGATCCAGCCTGCCTGGAGCCTGCTTTGACAGGCAGAAGGACACTAGAGGGGACTGAGGGGACGGACTACATCAATCACCCCCTCAGAATCCTGGGTGTCCACAACAGATACGCTCTTGCAGGATCAGCACCCATTTTTGCAGCTCTTTGCCTGGGTATTTCCACTGCCAACAGACACCTCTCAGTCGTGTCCAGGTGTTACACAAACTGAAGGAAGTTACTCTAATTTAACCCCATCTTCTTGTCCTACATCTGAAGAAAATTGTTTGTGTAAGTGTGATAGCAAACCCAAATGTATCTGCCCCTAGGTGGCAGGAGTGTTTACAATGTTCTTTGAGATCATGATAAAGATTGGTTTTGTTGCTATGGGATTTCTATTCACTCTGTAATAGAAAATGGTTTTTTCTCAATAGCTCAGATGTGATGGAAACAGTTGGAGAGCTTCTGTTAGTCATGTCCCTGCAAACAGAAATCCTGAAGCTGTGTAAGCAAGTGTGGGAATTGGGATATTGAAATATGAGTGTCCTTGGCCACTAATCCTCCACTACCTTTGTACCTGGCAGGTGCCTGGAGAAGCAGTCTAATCCAGAGACTGACAAATTGTATTTGTAGCTGCTACAAATTTTATGCAGGTACCAACATAAATGTGTGCAGGGAAGGGCTGTGGACTTTCCTGAGCTCTGCTGAAAATGTTACACTGAAGATATCTCCTTACATTAAGCTCTTCAGGAAAACCAGGATCAGATAGAAAAATATTAACTTATTTCGGTGAAATAATCAGCTGTTTTTCAGTATGCTACCATAAGAAAAGAAGCAGGAACTGTATGTTATAATAGATTAAGGACCGATTAATTTAGTGACTCTTCAGATCTCTGGTATAATTGAAATGCAACCTATTATGCTTTTGTAGCACTTTGCATGGCCTTCCCAAAAACAGCTGCTGACACATGCCCTGCTTGTAAATATTGAAGCTCCTGAACACAGGCACACCCTGCAATGGGCAGGTAAACCAGTGACTCTGCAGACACTGAAACTGCCCTTTTTTTGATCCCAGTGGCATTTAATACTGGCAAACAAGCACCGAGTGGGAAACTGTCTTTATGCTGCCCCAAATATGTTTCATGGCCATATGCAAAGCCAGCAAAAGTTGTATGTGCACTTCTGAAATCAGTGGTAAATGTCCTCCAAACCCTAGGAAATTACTGTCCCAAATTAGATGAGATCTGGAGAATTCAGTTTATGTAAATTCCTGGGACTGTCCCAGGGATTATTAAAACAGAATTAGATTATTAAAACAGAATTAGAACAAGAGCCTTATTATAGTTGGCTCCTGGACCCCTCAGTCTATTGACTTGCATAAATCTTGTTTGCTTTGGAATTGAAATTAGCTCCCTTAACTGCATCAGCATAAAGCAAGCATCTAATTTTCTACAAGTCTTTTTTTTAAAGGTGGGCTGAGATTAAATAGCTGGTAACTCAAGCAGGTATAAGAGGTTGTGTGGTGGCAATGCAAATGATGTGATATATGGCATAATTTGGATCCTTGTGCAGAAGAAATGAAAATCAGGATGGTTTGGTTTTTTTTGTTTTTTGCTTGCTGCTTGCTTGCTCACTCCTGGGATGTTGTATGTTGTGCCATCAATTAAGAACTTGTTCCCTGTGAAGGTGAAAGTCCTCACTTTGATGCAAGACTGAGAAAACTGCAAATTGTCTCATATCAAATGGTAAAGGTTGGGAAGGTGCTTGGCTGGGGATGGCCCTGCTCGTGCCTAGGTCAGGCATGGCTAAAGTTCTTGTTTTCTTCTAACAGCCAGAGTTTAATGAGGTGGATGTGAGTGAAGACAAAGTGTTGAGTAAAGGATGGGGGCTCTTGATGGCATGACCCAGTGCCAGCTGTGGTGTTATGAGGGTGGTGTCTGGGGGAGCCAGGATGTCCCCTCCAAACTCTTCTGTGGGCTGTTCAGAAAACCTTTTTCCTTTTTGGAGTCCCCAGAGAGCTCTGCACAAGATCCCCTCTCTTCAGTGCTTGCTTGAGGTGGTGGAAGGCTAAATCTCTTACTTCTCTGGAGGCAAAACAGCTACTAAAGAGCTGCTGAGCAGCTACTGAACATGCTGATAGTTTGTAGTATGCTTGTCTTGTTAGCAGCTGCATCTCAGCCCTCAGTTACTGGGTTTGGAAAAAAATCTTTAGTAAGAGCACAGACAAACTCATGATTATTATTTCCTACTCTTCAATTTAAGGAGAAAATAACAGTGAGTTTGAAGGAAGCCTTTTGGTTTCTGTGCTTAATACAGAATGGTTCAATCCTTGGTCAGAGCTAACTCTGTACTCTAAGGCCATTGCCAGAGCAGAGGAAAAGTCATTTTTTCATACTCAAGTGTGAGGTGTTTGTCCTTTTTATCTGGATTTGTTTACCAGCTACCATTTTTTGAGGATTTTGAGGTCTGAGAGAACACTTACTTCACTAATTTTATTTAATCTCAGGAGTAACTTGACTTTAATCATTATGTTTTACTTTTAATGAGTTTAGGGTTGTTTTTATAGGTCAGTTTTGCTGGTACACTCAATTTTTATTATTATGGAGTACCATAAAAGGTGGATAAGACCTTCAGACTGCACCAAAACCTAATAGTTTTGAAAATGAAAGATGTCTAAGGATGGTGTCTGGTTACTTGGTTCTCCTATGTTGTGACGGCTAGTCGGGGGTCTGATGGCTCAATCCGGATGCTGCAACCTTCCCAGGGAGAGGTCCCACAGGAGACAACTTTCTAGGGGTGTCAGGCAGTCTTTCAGCCACCAAGAAATCTCAGCAAGGATCAAGCGGCCTGTGGCTGCAAGTAGTCAGCTCTTAGCAGTGATTCTGGCTCTTAGTGATTTCAGCTCTGCCTTGCAAGGTGTCCCCAGGCCAACACAGGGACAAAGAGACAGGAGCACCATGTAGCAGTTCCACAGAGGTAGCCTTTATTCCAGCAACCCTGTGAAGGAGGCCAGGGATGACAGCTCCCCAGCAAACAGGGAAGAAACTGGGGTTTTTATGGGGAAAAGCGAGGGTGGTACAAAGGGGGAAAAACCAATGGGTTACAAAGAATATATGTGGGACCCCATGGCATGCTGGGGACTCACCATGACCAAGGAGGATTTCTCAGTCCAGGAGGGTTGAGATGATCTTATCATGGCCCATTCAAGGGACATCTCTCCAAGGCAGAGGTTGGCTTGCTTGTCTGTTTCCACACTCCCAAGCTCCTCCTTTCCCTTGCAAGGCAGAGTTCAGCACAGGTACCAGCAGCTCCCAAGGCAGAAGCCATCTGTGTATCAAAATAACACTTTGTTCGAAGGGACATCTCAGGATGTGAAGGATGGAAAAGGAGGTTCTGGGGATGTTTACACAAATATGGTGGTGTTTAGAGCAAGGGTGGCAGTGCCACTTTTTCGCCCTGATCCACTGCCACCATTCCTGCAAGGATGCACAAACAGCTGCCCTAACTGTGTTTATTTATAGCCCTTCATAAAACCAACTACCCAAATGTCACAAAATGGTGTTATTATTAGTGAATTTCCTCCTGTATTAGCATGCCCTGAGCTCTTGCACCGTCAGGGCAGTGGAAAGCTTGTGGCCTTTTACCAGCAAGGCACAAGCCACATTTACTGGCCTGTGCTAGAGCTGAAGTAACATTCCTTCAAACTCCCAGCCCTGCAGGCCTGAACAGAGTGTGTTTGCAGGAGCTGAGAGGCCACCAAGGCAAGATGAATTGCTGATCCTGGATGGAAACGTGCTCCATACTAATCTGGCTGCTGCATAGTAACTGGGATGGTTGGGGTGGTGGATGGATCAGGAGAAAATGGATTGCATGGACAGAGGTGTTCATGGGCCAGGACAAATCATGGCTTGTTCCTTTTGTGCTGGGGAAGAATGGTGGTTGTGATAGTGGATGCTATGGTTCTCCTGTTGCAGGCTTCAGGCTGTTGTGTGACTGCCACTGCTCCCCTGAGTCCTAATGGGTGTTCAGAGTTTGTGACATTCAGGATGAAATTATGGACGCCCATGTCCAACTTCTTCACGTTCACCCAGAAGGCAAGCATGCCGGTCCTCGAATCTCTATCTGTTGCAAGTGGTCCACTGCAGGTTTTGGGAGGTCCTTTGTTGGTGCTGAGGTTTACACCTTGGTAGGGTTGGCCTGTGGGTGTTCTCAGCTTGGCAGAGAGCCTTGCTGGAGGCAACAGGGAGCCAAACTGCTTCCCAGAGGGGACAGAGTGTCCCAGAAACACAGATTCTAGGAGACTTGTTTTCTGGCTCTGCTACTGACCTTGGGTGATTTTGGGCAAGTTCCTTCATCTTTCTGTGCCTCAGTTTTCTTAGCTTGTAAAATGGTGATAATAATTCAAAGTGAGGCTGGATGGGGCTCTGAGCAACCTGTTCTAGTGGGAAATGTCCCTGCTTATTGCATGAGGTTGGACTAGATGGCCCTCAAAGTCCCTTCCAACCCAAAAACCCATTCTGTGATAATGTATAATGTATCCTCTATAACCAAAATAATAATCCCAGACTAATTTGAGACCTGCTGGTAGATGTAAATATTCACTGCTGTGGTTACACAGGATCTGAGCTCTTATTTGTCAGGGCAATTTTGTCAATATGTAACTTTTAATTTGTTCGGGCAACCGCAGAATAAACTGCCTCATCGTAATATAATTTTCAGGGTTTACAGAGGAACATTTCCTAACTCTCTCAATCTGGCCCTTATGAAACATGGGTCATTTTACTTCTTGGAGAAATTAATTATGCTGTACAGTACCTGCATCTTTCCACATATACACTTACATGAAATGTTAGGATTGTTTTTGTTAGGTAGTGCTGCTTATGCCTCAGCAATTTCCAATGAATATCTGACTATAAATTGCTGAGATTTCTGCTGCTTTCCTAGTGAGTTAAAAATTATTTAGGATAGGCTTTATTCTTTCCCCTTACAGAAAAATAATAATTTCAGGAAGGGTAGGACCCTTATTTTCCATGAACAGATGCAAGATTTTTTTTTTCCTTTTTTTGTGTTGCAGTTTTGTTTTATTTAAAAGTTTTACATTGAACAAATTACTAGCATCTGCTGTGCACATGAGAATGTGCAATTAATTATCTCTTCTGTGCTTTTGCAAACTTGCTCTAAGGAGGTATGAGTAGTGAGGAAGCAATAAGAGCCAGCGAGGATTCGCATTCCTCTTGATCTGGTTTGGATGCTAGTACTGTTTTCAGAAGGTTCCTCCAGTCAGGAGATGCTGTTGGAGGGGACAACAAAGCAACACCCAGATGTGTCTTAGAGGGGCAGACAAATAGAATCACAGAATGGGACAAGGTGGAAGGGACCAACAGTGGGTCATCTGGTCCAACCTCCCTGCTCGAGCAGGTTCATTCTCTAACACATTGCACAGGATTGCCTCCAGACACTTCTTGAATGTTTTTTGAATATTTCAGTGAGGGAGGCTCCATGACCTCTGTGGCAACCTGTTCTTCTTCATGTTCAGGTGGAACTGCCTGCATTCCAATTACTGCCTTTTGCCTCTCATCCTGTTGCTCAGCATCACCAAGCAGAGCCTGGCTCCATCCTCCTGGCATCCATAGAACATGTATGTAAAATGGATCCATGCAAATCTTCCAGGGAAGAGCCATGTGAGGGTAACACCAGGATGGATGTCTCTCAGGTGGTGCACAACCTTGGCCAGGGATACAGATCTGTTTTATGCTGCACAGCTGAGTCTCAGTCAGAGGCTGGCAGCTGGGGGCTCAGGGTTTCAGGCTGCAGCCCAATAAAGGGCCTGGCTACACTGGGGATGAGAGCAGGAGTGAAAATCAGGACAAGCCAAGAGCTGTTATCTCCTGTCACACCCAGTGCTGCTCATGGGGCTAGCAATCCCCTTCCAGCAGAGCCAGTGTCACTCCATCCCCATTTTTTTGCAGCCCTGTGCAGATAGGTAGAGAGGGCAGGTTGCTACTGTTTCCTGCATGCACCCTCCTGGCTTTCTTCCCATCTATAATTTTCTACCTTGCTTTTCAAAGAGTGCATTTTTCATTTCCTTTGTTGGCTACAAATGCTGGTAACGGAGGCCAGCTGAGAGTGACACCTCCCTGACAGGCTGCAGAAGCATCAGATGTTTAATTGGTTTTTCCACCCTAGGATAAATAAGCCCTCAGAGCCTCAGCCTTGAGTGTTTAGTCAGAGGAGTTAAACATTCAGGGAATTGGATCACTTGATCTCTTTGCTTAGAAGCTTTTCTGCTTCTCCTTGACAAGCCAGACATGCTGACAGTTGGCAGAAATCTTAGAGACGTTTGTGCAGAGAAAAACTGGAGCTGAAATGGTTTTTTTTTTTCTGATTGATTCTGGAGACTATCAGACGAAGAAGTTATTGAAAAATGGGAGTGTGGTTCAAGCTCTCTGACACTGGCTTTTCTTTCTGAGCACATCCTTCTCAGCACAATTGTGCTTCCAATTTATGGAGAGAAATTACTTTTCAATAAGGACTGCTGGAAAACCCAGCTGGAATTTGCAACCTTTCTACCTCTTGCTTTTCCCTTTCTGCTTCTTTTTGGCTGCATGTCACTCCTGAGCAGCTGCAGCAGGAGAGATGGGATCGTGAATCACTGCCTTGGGGAAAATGTAGATGTTCCTCTGATGTTGTTCAGGAAGCAAGTTGAGTAAAGCTAGATGCAGGTGTTAAGGGCAGGTGTGTTTGAGGAGTGAACTCCTGGCCAGCTGTAGGTTGGACGTGGCAGAAATCTTCTTGGAGGCAGAAGTTTGACAGTGTGGTATTGATTTCACATTGTTTAATTCTCATCTTGATGAAAACATTTGGCTTTTCGACTATGGTGTTCTTAATTCTGCCCAATGCAGAATGTGTCAGAGTATCAGATGAGATGGGTTTGAAAGCATTGCTCCTCTCAGGCCTAGGGAAGTTTTTTCCAAGAGCTTCAAGTGGAAGGCAGATGGTTTGTGATTGCTTTTTGTTCTGAAGTGAGACACTGAAATGAAAAACATCTTTGATGTATTAATTGCAAATAAATGATTAGCAATGATAAAAGTTTCCTGCTTAATTAGATTTCAAAATGAAAACTGTGTAGAGATGCTCACAATTTTAAGGTGCTACTTTTGTTACAAACAGACATCCCATAATTCCTAAGAATAGGGAGCTTTTTCTGTCCCTCCCACCTCCCTTAATTATTACCTGAACCTGCATTAGCTCACAGAAAATAGACCCATCGTGATGAATAGGGAATGAGATTTTGTTATGCCTCTGGCTGTCATGCAACATTTGTCCTTTTGAGGGATTTTTGCTCCATCTTTGCAAGCTTCATGCACAAATGATCTCGTTTTATTGCCACACACCAGAACATTTTCTGCAGGACAGAGTCCTTCAGGGCTCTAGCCCAAGTTGCTCTGGGGGACCTGGTGTATTGGGGTCACTGCTGGGGTAAAATAAATGCTTTATGCTGTTATTCAAGTGCTCATTATACCTTGGACCCCTCTGATTTTTCTTGATAAAAATAGTTCATATAACTTTCAGGTTATTTAGCTCTTTCTATTATTCCTTTAAAATATGAAATAAACGTCTCCTTTCAAAGAGAAGAATGGATGCACTTGTATAAAGAACAGGTGAAATGAAACAACTGAATCACACTGACCTACCCAGTTCTACTGAACAAATTTCATGCAATTTGTGATTCATGTCAGCACCCTCAAAATCATGTTATTTCCATAAAATTGATGATGCGTCCTTTTTCCTTCCTGCTTCTAATGAATTACATTCTAACTGCAAATTGGATTATCCAGCCTTCCACTGGAAGGTCAGGGATGTTTGTGTGGGTGGGGACCTTCCACAGTTAAAGGAAGGCATGGGGTGTCTGTTCTTGCAGCTCTCCATGTAGCCCTGAGCTCCCTCTGGCTTTCCTCTCACAGCTGAGTGCTCCACACTCCTGCACCTTCCCTTGCCCCTCTTGCTGATGTCTCATCCATTGTGGAACCTCCTCCAGCCCTGTGGTTTCTGTCCCTGTGCAGTATTTCCAACTGGGTGCTGCTTCAGCTTTTTGCCCCACTCACCTTCAGAACTGCCCCTGTGGTGCATCCTACCTGATAAGCAGAGAACAACGTGACTTCTCTTGAGCTTGCCGTAAGGAAAAGTCCAAAAGCCAAGGCATGGATGTGCATTTTGATCTCCTCCACAGGGGAAAATAGGGCAGTAACAATAATGCTCAACAGTGAGCTTTTCCTCCTACAGAGCTAATCAGGAAAGGCTCAAGCTGGAGAAGAAAGGGAAAGATGGGGGCAGATAAAAAGAGCTGAAAATCTCTCTGTTTTTCAGCACCAAACTCATTCTTGCAGGAGCCTCTTTGCTGTGCAGCCATCTTCTGCAAAGGTAAAAAAGGTTTTCTCCATTAGATATTGACCTTCAGTATAAAAAAATCTGAATCCTGGGTATTTTATAGCCTAAGCTATCCAGGGTTTTGAGTCATAAACTCACCTCCCACAGCTGGCTGTGCAACGTGCTCCTGACTTGTTCCTACCTTCATGCACGTGGCATTACCCATCCTCACACTCTCTAACGTGTGTGTGGCACCAAAACAGCAGCTGTAACATGATGTGCTACTTCTCATCTGTGGCAGTTGAAATCTTAGCAGCTCTACGTGCCAAGGGTTGGGGTGTGGTTGATATTCCCCATGGATGGGGGTCAGAGTCCCTGATCTGTGCCATTATGATTATTGCCAAAGCTGAAGTTATGCAGATCTACTTTACCCCATCTCTGATGCCCTCCAGAGAGCTGTGGGTGCCTCCAACTCTGGACTGTGGGGGCTGGATTTAAGCATACCAGAGTGCTCCTGAGCAGCTCAGTCATCCCTGATTTCTTCCTGCAAATGTTCAAAAGCTGGATTTCATTTCAACATACCAGGAATTGGTTTAGGCTCATTTCCTGCAAAGGCCAGTAGCACACTGGGCTGAACACTCAGGGAAAGCCAATTTAAGCACGGCTGTTCCACAGAAAGCCAGTTGTGAGTGATCTGTTTAATTTCAGGATTCACAGAGCCTGCTGGCCTGGGAAGTGGCACGGGAGCGGAAGCCAGGCTCTGAGCTGCACATGAGGAGGGTGTTTACAGCAGACTGCTGAAGAAGCTGGCTACAGAAGGATGCCTCACTGAAGGTGTTTGAAGATAATTTGGGATAGTTATGCTTTCCCAGTGCTATTTCCCTCTTGCAAGGGATAAATTCTCTTGAGAAACAGGATTTTTATCAAGAGAAGAGTTTCTGGAATGTGACTTCATTATAGAATTATAGAACAGTCTGGGTTGGAAGGGACCTTTAAGGATCACCTATCTAAACACTTCTGCAAAAAGCAGGGACATCTTCACTGAGACCAGTTTGCTCAGAGCCCTGTCCAGCTTGACCATGAATGTTTCCAGAGACGGGGCAGCTACAACCTCTACCTGTTCCAGTGTTTCACCATCCTCATTATAAAAAACTTATTTCTTCCTAATCCAAGTTGACCCTGCTTCAGTTTAAAGCCATTATGTGCCCTGTAACCGTGCCAGCCTCAGGAGGCTTCCTCTGTGCCCTCCCTGCCTGTGAGGTGTAATGAGCACCAGGAGCACAGCTCTGAGGCTGTGTTTTACCCCTGTGGGTGGTGTCAGCTCTTCTATGCTGTGATGCAGAGGTGCACAGTGTGGGCAACTTCTCCATCTCCTGTTCGCTCTGGTTTTGTTCCAGTAGAATGAGCATTATTTTCCTTCTTTTCTGGTTTCCTGGCTTCATGCAAATCAAGCCCTTTTTCTGAGTAGTGGTGTACAGCTTACCTTTGCTGCTGGTCGTAACACTCCATCCAGTGCAGAAGATGATAACATGCCTGTGGTGTGCTTGGCAAAAGCTGTCTCAATTTTATGAGCAGAATTAATTCAACTCATCAATCACAACCGTAATTACCAATAGTACAAATCCATTTGACAGCAGCAGCAGTTGCTTGTTCACCAGCTCACCAGTTTTCTGTACCTAGTGCAGCATCTTCTTAATTATCATTGAAAGGGGAACTGTTTTGTGATTTGGTTTCAGCTGCAGCAGAAATAAGCAAATATTTCTACTTTATGCACAGAGCTGTCGGCCCAGCTCTTGACCTGTATTGTTCACTGTCTAGGAACCCAAGCACAGGCAGAGAGAAGAGCACAGACACAAGAAAAAACTGAGGGAAAAAGCAGGAGAGCAGAGAACTTAACGTGCTGCACAAGATGAGAGACTCATTCAGTTTGGTGGAAACCTCTGGAACAGAATGGGTCAACTGTGAATTCAAACGAAGGTGTTTGGACTTTGTCCTGTTGGGACTTGAATTTCTCCATGAACAGAAATTTTACCAGCTCTCTGGACAACCCATTCCAGTGCTTGAATATCCTTATAATAAAGTATTTTTCCTTAAATCCAGCTAGAATCCATAATTTCAGCTAATTTCTGTTGCTTCTATGGACCAGGATAAAGTAGGGCTCTGCCTCCTCAGCAGCCTTCTGGTGGGTACTGGGGGTGTGCTATTTGTCTTTGGGCAAACATTCACTATTTTGCCACTGAATTTTGTTGTACTCCTAGTCACATCACCTTCCTGTGTTGACATTTCTTATCTCTAATGATGTCACAATGATGACACTTCATAAAATATTCAGGGTTCCATGCACAGTTTGCCTGAAAGGTTTTCAGAGCAGGAAATGTTTCTTGTAGCTTCACAACAACCACCAGCCACTTCAGACTCTGGACCAGCATCCATAGCAGCTAACTGTGCTTCTAAATTTTTAGCTTTCCTTCATTTGAAGTAAATCCCCACCAAGAGAGATAATTTCAATGTTGTTATATATATATCCACATGTTGTTCTTTTACAACACACACACTGTAGAAATACATGTATTGTAAAAGATTACCCTACTTAATAGATTGTTGTAGGTTGAAAATGTATGTGGCCACAGGGGCGACTTTCTCCCAGAGGCATAATATCTCCTTTTGACTTAAACAGCAGGAAGTTGGTGACCACCTAACTGGAGGACCAGGTAGCTGACAATAATTCCTGCCTGTCACAAGAAAGCCTCATATTAATTTCTTGCATGTCAGCTGTGTTGCCCCAAACCTTCTCAAAAATTTCTTGCTTGCCTTGCCCACAGAAACTTTTGTTTGTTTGGTTGGTTTTTTTCCTATTGGAAACTGTCACAATGAAAATTGCCCAAAAATGGAGAATGTTGATGGAATTACAATCTTTATTTGACTTTTGTAGGAGTATATGGAAATACAATTATTTGGTGAAACTGCCAGAGGGTCACATGGGAGCTATCCTTCAGAGAATATATCTAACTTCCCTCATGAGTCAGACTCCCTTGTCATATAATTTCTACTGGGAAACCATTGGCAAAAAAAATTATTTTGAAGTCCTAATTAGTGCAGTTCTCCCCTCATCAAATAACAACAAACCCCTTCAGCAGAACGGAGTAAACAAATAACATTTATTCAGAAAAATGGATCTTGACGAAAGTCCTAAATCATTTAATGAGAAATTCAAGTCTTGAAAGACAGTCTAGATGAAAAAATAGATGGAAAAAACCCACTCTGCTAAGTTATGTTCTGGAAGTTTTGTGCCAATTTGCTGAAACTTTAGGAGTGAAGGCTCTCAAGAGGGGCAGTTCTGAAGGAAAAAAAATCAGTTTCTCTGAGAGTATTGAGAAATACTCTGCAATCTGCTCAAATGACTGAGTTTCAGAGCTATCAAATATTTGTATCAAATCAATTATGAACAATGTAGAGATCCTAGCTTATTTCCCATGTCATTTCACTTCATTTGAACCAAGAAATAGTTTATGAAAAGGATGATCAGAGCACCACCAGGGAGGAGGAGAAGAAACAAAACCTCACTCACTGCATTAAGCCTTTGGAGCAAATAGCTTAAACAATCTAAAATGTTTATAAAAAGAGGAGCATCTTTCACCCTCGTGGTAACTGAAGCACCTAATACAGGTGTATGAGGAAGAAGTGCATGGAAACTTTGAAATGCTAAAGGAAAGAAATGGTTGGAGGGAGAGGAGGATTTCCTTCTCTTGTATTCCATTGAAATCTTTCAGGTAAGTTAAAAAAACTTTCCTAGGCAGCAACGTAATTTAACATTCACTGGAAAATCAGTAGGTCCAGGTGCTGAAAGGAAAATTATCCCTTCCCATGTTCGCACTCCCACCTGCTAAGAACATACCTGACAGAACTCCTCCTGGCAAACTCTTCAGTGCCCACACTTGCAGAGGAGGACAAAGAAAGACCCTCTCGCAATTTAAGGACAGCTTTTCATTCCTCTCCTTGTCCTCTTGCCTGTGCCTTTCATGAGCAGGTAGATCAGTGCTGTGCTGGTGGCCATTAATACTAGTCCTGATTACCAGCAGCAGGTAAATCACAGAGAGCAGGGCTGGCAGGAATTCACATGATCACTTGCTGCTACCTTTCCTCTGAGCAGCATCAGCAAAATTTGCACAGGTAATTTCTTCATCCCAACAGATTTTTTCCCTAGCAGTACTCCAGCACAGGAATTTTTTTGTCTCTTTGTTTGGGCTGGACTGAACCAAATCTTCAGAGAATTAATCACCCCCCAGACTCATGGCTATGGGGAGGGAGAGATTACCTCTGACAATGAAGGGTCCCTAAGTCAAGGGACCTCTCCAGGCTCTCAAGGGCAGGCTGAGGAGAGAAACTGTTGCTGCCAGAGACACTGGACATCCTCAGAGAGTGTATCCCATCTTCCTTTAGGGGAATGATTTCCACTGGAGATGCTATGCAGGATTTGTTGAGGAAGGTGGAAGTGCTGGAGAACAGGATAGAGAGTAGGGGATAAAGGTGAGGGATGGGGAGAGTGTGATTACAGTTTTCCCTCTTCTCGCAGTACTTTGTGGAAATACCAGACTAGATTCCATTTGGTCCTGTGCCCTGATGGATAAGGAGCCCTTCAGCTTAATCCAGGAAGGTAGTACAGAGAACAGGCATCTCCTTCGGCAGCCCAAGTCTCTAGAGGTGGGAACTGCCGACAGGGACAGCTCACCCTGACCTGGGACTGCCACTGCAGCTCTCGGCTGTTCTGCTTCCTGTGCACTAGGCACATAGAAACGGAGAGTAAATGAATGTTGCTGTTGAATTGAAGGGCTCCCTGATTCAATGAGGAGACATACCTCAGGTAATAGGGAAGAGATTTATGCCTTGCCAAAGCAGGCAGGAATAATTCTGCTAGGCACAGATTGCTCCCTCCATCTACTACCACTGCTGCAAGGCACCCTGGAAGAAATTCAGGTGTCCCTGAATGAAGCAAGGCTCTTTTCTACTGCCAGGGTTACTTTAGCAGCAGGTAGAATTGCTTCCTTTGCAACATTTATTTTCTCAGGTAATTTTCCTACACATCCCTGAGGCCACACTAATGTTCCCTTTTATGCTCAGCTAAGCAGACGATTGATTTTTGCTGAAGCCCTCCCTGTATGGACGGGGGTCAGAGCAGCACCCAATAGCACAGAAAAATCTATATATGAGACACTCAGCTCCCTACAGCCAGGAAATTTCTTTCTCTGCCTGAAAACCCATGACTCTGACAGGAAAAGGATGGTGCCTTCTTCCCTCTAAAATAGGAGCCCTAAAAGAGGACATCTGGCATCTCTCCTTAAGTGTCCTTGTTCATCCCTCTGTGCTCTGGATGGTTAGATCAAAGTGTGTCCATCATCCCCTAAGTCCCAGTGGCTGATGATGGGATGGCACTCATTTCAACACCACTGCATGTTTGTAAGTCAGAAACATGTCCTGACCAATTGCAGCATTTATGGCCATTCCTAGCATTTATATGCACATCACTGTGTTTATGGAGCAATGCACAGTTGTGAAAGCAGATGGTTTGTTAAAAAAAATAGGAGTGCTTCATTCAGGTGGTCAGGGAGAAGTGACTCAACAGCACAACAGAATAGCCTTTGGTAATGCCCAGTTTTAAAAAATATTTTCTTCATGGGACACAGCAGAACTGCCCTGTCTGGGGCAGTGGACTTAATAATCTTCAGTGAGATTTTTCAGAAGTGCCTCAGGTTTGCCAGAATGAAATTTCTTATCCTTAATGACCCATACTGCTAAATTATTTAGGTGTCATTGATAGTCTCCCCATTAGTCCTAATGAAGGCCAAGTCAGGCTCTTTAATAAGCACAATGATGCAGTTTGCACCATTTGGGTCCTTGGTAGAAGCTGTGCTGCTCAGATGATGGGAGTTGATTAAATCTGTATAGCTCCACTATGCAGAGGTAACTGTCCTGGATTATTGGTGTTATCAATAGAACGGGACGGAACTTGCCCAGGCTTGCCTGAAATCCAGCGGCTGAGCCAGGTAGCAGCAGCTGTGGAGTTTGACCCCAGAGACGCTCTTGGCTAGCCAGATTCTGCAGGCGGCGGAGCTGGGCACGTGGCAGCAAGCCCAGACCTGTCTGGAGCCTTGGCAGCGGTGGGTTGGAGCCACCTCTTGCAGAGGGTTCTCTCCGCCTCAGGTATCCCTCTGTCGGAGAGTCTTTTTAGACGGATGGCAAAGCAAGGAGTCGATTCTGGTGGAGGGTTTCAATCCAGAACTTTATTGTGGCTTTCAGGCTTCTCCATTCAGCAACTGCCCCACCAGACCTCCCCCACCAGACCTCCTCTGGCCACGCGGCCCCATAGCTTTTATCCAGGCGGAGGGGGGATGGGAAGGGGCAGGAAACTCACCAACCAGGTAGGGGAGGGGGGGTTTCAAGGGAAGAAGGACACCTGGATAGCCCAATACCTTTAGAAGGAGAGAGCGTCCTTTGAATCTGCTCAATCACTCGACGCCCTTTTTGGAATTCCTCCAGGATAAGGGAAAGGTTGACAGACAGGGCTCTGGAGATTGGCAGGGGTCTGGGTGGAGAGAGGAGGAAGGATTAAAAATACACTGCTACACTGAATGTTCCTGTTTTTCCTTCTGTCAAAAAATAAAATACCTATTTGGAGAATATCCATCAAGGAAGGACAAAATTTGGATGCCTGACTGCAAAGAGGCAATTCTTACAGCAAATCTCGCTGGTTTAGCAATATTTTGTACCAACATGAGTTGGGGGCAAGGTTTATCAGCAGAAACTGCAAGTTTAGCATTTCAGATTGCATCTCTTAATGCCCCTTAATTATTGTGTTTGCACCTGGAGGAAAATTAAACCGGAAGGCAGGGAATACAAATTTTGGGTTCAAGCACAAGGGGTGTTATAGATACAGTAGGTAATTCAGGCAGGTGATTAATAAAGTAATATCTTATTAAGTGGTGGTGGATATTAATATGCTTTTTTAATAATAGTATGACTTCTAAGTTTTAAAACGCACCCGAGGAAAATCCTAGCCGTGGGGGCAAGCCGACCACAGAAAGCTCCCATTAGCAAGACAAGGGATTGGAGCCGGTGGACAGATAAGGTTCCCCTTTCCTGATGTGCAACTACACCCGGATGGATATCTCAGGATGAGGTAGCCCTGGACACCTGAAGAACATTAACACCAACTCCGGTGGCTAGATACGATAAGGAGGGGACATCATCGCCCATCACTGGTTCCTGGATAAGATATCGGTCGGGATGTCCTCATCCCATTCAAGAACTCAGAAAGTTCTACACCACCCTCTTCCATATTCATCAGCAACCGGAGAAATCACATCTACAACAATATCACAGAGACAGAGGACACCCCAGAACCATCTCCGCAAATCCGGACGTCTTTGTCCAACACCGGACTCTGAAAGGACAGACGTTTGCATTTGAACCATCAGCAGGAAAAGAATGAACTTTCTGCCGGTGGCAAAATAAACTGTATTTAAGCGGGTTGTTCGATGACCAGGGTGGCGATTCGGGAGAACCCAAAGCGAGAGGGGCTTGGGTCTACGATCGCCCGCATCGACTCGGTGCTATACCTATCGATTGTGGCTATCGCGGCCGAAGTTCTCGGTCACGAAAATAAAATTATCTTTTTCTCAATTAAAATTGGCTCTATCGATTTTAATTCGGCTTGATCACGGCCTCATTTATAACAGGGGGAATTACGTATTCTCTGAAGAGTGGAGCACTTCTGCCCCTCAGTTCTGAGCAGAGAACATTCTAGGAAAAAGAAAGCAGGACATACACCATCAACTTCTCCTGCAAAATACTGACTCTGCAACCTAGATGTTGTGCCTGCTAAAACTGCTCAGTGGTGTTGACTGTGTTATCACGTACCCCTTCTACTGCTCCTGAAGGAATAGCTGAGCTCCTTAGTTGGCAAAATCAATAAAAAGGATCATCACGGGTATCTGTGCAATTCTCTCCTAAATAATCCCACAGTTCCTGAAAGAGGTCAAGCACAGATCAGCAGGTTGTATGTACGGGAGAAAGGGAGCAGAAACCAGGTTATTTTCTGTCAGGACTTCCAGAATGCAGCATCTCACAGTGCATTCCATCTGTAGCTAAATAGGAAACTTTCCACACAGCAGATTTTGCCATCATAAATTGCCATGTTTTTTTGAAAGCAAATTCTTTTGAGAATATGGTGGCTTTGATTTATATTTTTAATGGGGAAAAATTGCAGTGAATTATTTTGGATTTGCCTTTTTTTTCTAAACAATGCAGTGTGTACATGCTGCACTTTCTGGTCTTAAATGGCCTTTGTTTTGGTCTGAGAAGGAGAAACTTCATTTTCATGGTGGTGTATTTTAATTCTGCTCTATCATCCACATGTTACAGAGCTGTTTCATTTTGGCATCTGTGGAGAACTCAATAATTAGCTTAAACAAAAAATTTATTCAGAACTTTCTGTGTCATGAAAGTGATATTCAGAATTTCATTCCAAAAATATTTGAACGAACAAAAGGATTTCTACAGATTTAGGCTTTCTTCCCAGCAGAGTGCTCCCAACTTCTAATTGGCAGCTTTCTTTGGGGCAGGTTGAAGATGGTTGTGCTCTGCAAGCATCATGGTCTACTCATTCTTATATCTGTTAGCGGCTGGAAGTGCTGATGATGTTCTTGACAGTCACTCCCAGGCGACACATGGTTGTCACAATTTTCTGAAAAATCACCTTTTTTTTCCTCTCGCTGCTTGGTGTGGCGGCCAACATGTGCGTGCTTGGGTTCAAAAAGTGCTCAGGCAATTTGGGAGAAAAAAAGTTAATTGTGGGCTATTAAACATAGAGGTGCTCTTCTCCAGGAGCCAAACTCCCTGGAGCTGTCAGGAGAGTGGCTTGAGAACAGGGAGTCTGGCTTGCAAGGGGGTTCCTGTACAGGGGGAGGGACTAGGGGACCTTCCAGGGTCTCTCAAGCCCCTGGGAAGTACCCTCTTAGGAAAGGAACTTCAAAAACTGGGGTATAAGGAGACAAAATGGTGGGAGAAAAGTGGGATCTGAAGAGGAGACAGCTGGCTAAATTTTTTTGTTGCCACTTGCAATTTCAGTCACTTTTGTTGCTGATTCTTCCGTGCATCACCAAAGTGGAATGAGAGCAGAGAACCATGAAGAGTAAATTTATTATATTGATCTTTCTCTTTTTTTTTTCTTTTTTCTTTTTTTCTAATCCCATATATAGGCATGACCTGTAACAGAGAAGCTGTCAGGGACCTGCTTTGGCTCCTTGTGGTAGATGAGATCAGCTTTTTTCCAATTATATGGATGCTGTTTGGGTTGCTCCAGGCTAAGATGGCCCTGCATAAGTTAGGACAGCAGGAGAAGGCCTGTTCCTTGCCTAAGGTATCCATTTGGAGACCTGAACTTCAGCTAGATGTGTGTGATCTTAATGAAACTCTTACCAGGCTTGCATGGCTCTGTCTTCCAAGGCCAGAACTCAGCTCTTGGGTTTTAGTGAGAAGATTAGGTTGGTTTCCTATGGAATGAGAGCTAGCTCGTGATGGTGTGTTTGTGTACTAGCACAAGCAGAGCTGTGTGTCTCAGATCTGTAACTCTGAGCCTCACTTCAGCAGAGTTTGGCAGAACAGTAGGGAGTTCCAAGGTGTTAGGATAAAGAAGAGCAAAAAAAAAAATTCTTTACTGTGAGAGCGGTGAGCCACTGGAACAGGTGGACCAGAGATCTTAGGGATGCCCCATCCCTGGAAGTATTCAAGGTGGGTGGAGCTCTGAGCAGCCTGATCTAGTGCAAGGTGACCCTGTCCATGGTGATGATCTTTGAGGTCCCTCCCTGTCCAGGCCATTCTGTGATTCTATGATCTATCAGTGATAAAAAATTATTCATCTCTCAGATGCAGAAAGAGATTTTCTAGGTGTTCACAATCAGGGGAGGTTTTCATACAGATGCCTTCCTAGTCTTTGGTGCTCAGCTGTAGCTTGCTGCAGGTATGGTGTCCTGCCCTCCCTTGGAGCAGAATGTCAGAGAGGATGAACAGGGAAGAGCCAAGCAGTAGCATTCCTGAATGGTAGCACATAAATGGTGCACAAGGATGTTATTTGGTGCTTGATTACACTGTGTAATTATCTCCAGGAGGGACAATGTCAGCTGCTAAGAGACTATTAAATTCAACTGAGAAAGACATGCTAATGGATTTTTGGGGTCTTTTTCCAGCTGTTAAAGCATACTTCCTACCTTCACTGGTTTTAAAACATCTATCAGTAGTCTGTTCAAATGCTGGACTTGGCCCTGCAGCACAGGACTCAGCAGGTACCAGCTGGAAAGTAAAATGTTATCAATGGACAGGGAAGGGAATTGCAGCATGAAGTCTGTTTCCATTGTCCCCTGGGTACAGGAGCACATCTCTGTGCAGGGAGAGAATTAGTCCTGGGGTGAACCTTGTGGATGTGTTCATGGGCTTATGTCTGCTCTATTCCCAACAGTCTAAGGTGGACTCAGGACTCGGGAACAACAGAAGTGAACTAAAAGACTAAATATATCTAAAACTCTTGTGGAAAAGATATCAGATTATGTGTTATGTATTCTCTGTGTGATTATTTTCTCTGGGTGATTATTACTGAAACTGGTAGTAGAGAAATGTTTGGAATACAAATCTATTGGTCTATTGATGCTATTACACTCTTGATCAAATTAAAAGTCAGTGACAAGTCCTTAATTTTTTTCCACCAAAAAGATTCTGTCATGCCCTCATTCCTCCCAGTGTCTGTTTCCCAAATTTAGCAGCATCACTTGAATTATTGAAAACCAAATTATTTCATGTCTCCCACTTCTCTGACAGAAGCATGATGGCTATTGACAATGGGCCATCAATCATGTTTTAAAAAGAGCTGTCAGTATCAGTCAGGAGAAAGAATGATTCAAGGACTTCCAGCAAAAGACGAAAAAACACTCAAGAAGGGCCAAGTGAAACCTTTCCCTAATGAAAGCCTCAAGTTGTAACCAGAAGCTGTGTGCTTTCAGAATTCCTCACCCAGGCATTTTTCTGGTTGTCTCCAGATAAAAGAAGTTGCTACATCTTGGATTCATGCTGTAATTTAATTGGTGCCCAGATGGATTTGTGAACAGTGTTTCAGAGCCTGCATTTGAATAAGCGTTTTCATCTCCCTGCAAGTGCCGCACACAAAGTGCAAATGCAATGAATAATAATAACATTGGCTTCTGATCACCCCATGCCATGGAAACTCATGAATTTAGTGTTCAGCGGAGGTCAGAACAGATGAAGGGAGCTAAACTCTGCCAGGGGTTCCTCTGGGGTGTAATGATTTCTAGGTGTTTAAAAGTTTTCTAGGTGTTTAAAATAAGTCCCCCATTTTATTTTTAGCACTGATTTTCATGAAGAAAAGTAGCCAGCATGGGGAGAGGAGACAGAACGTGGTTGTCGGAAAAACAGAAAAAAAAATTATTGGGAGACCTACGGCTGCAAATTGGCTTTCTGGGGGAAGATGTGCTGCCCACCAGAGCTCCTGCCAGGGCTTCAGCAGCCCCTCAGGGGTTTTGCTGCACCCTTTGACCCACAGGGTATACCAGGCTCATTTTTTCCCTTCCCAAATCTAGCTGCACATGTGGCTTGAAGGGGGTATATCCTGGTACCTGCTGTGCAGAGGCAAATACCTGTCTCTGCTTGCAAGTGAGACATCCATGAAGAAAAAGAAAAAACTAAATATGGGAAGCTCTGATTTCAAAGGCAGATCAGATTTGAGGTTTGAAAGTTTCAAGCAGGGTGGAGGTGGGGGTGCAGCTCTGGTTTCTATCCTGTCCCACAGAGCATGGGAACAGTGGTCAGAGAGCAAAACCAGGAGATGCCAGATAGCAAATTAGGGAATCTTGGTTTGGTTTTTTTCCTCCTTAAAAATCACAGCCAATTAATTGCTATAGGATCTGAATGAAAACACATTTTTTCTAGCTCCTACTGTGTTTTTGAAATATTTAAGAGTCAAAGTTAGACAGATGAGGAGCCTGGGTATTGGGAAGCCCAAGGCCGGACTCAGGTCTGGAAGAAACTTTATCTGAAGGCAGATTGTCAAACAGCTGCTTCCTAGATTTGCTGGTGTTGGCTTTCTTCTTCTGCAAATCCCAGATGGCAGCCACTATTTGAACTTTGTGTGCCAAAACACACATCCAAATATACATATATGAAGGCACCACGTCTCCTTGCCCTTGGCTCATTTTTTGTACCTTCATCGCAGGACTGTTCCCAAAAGAATCAGTTAATTACCCTTCCTCTTTCCCAGGTGGCTGCCTTTGGACAAGGCTCATTGAAACAGAGCTGGAGTGAATTGAAGTCAATCTGCACACAGGGGAAAAGTCCCACTTCACTAATCCATGTGGCACAACTCCAGCAGAGACATTCATCTCAGTTTTCTGTCTCTCTGGGGAAAGAATGAGTGACAGATTCTGGAAAGAGCCTGGGCCACTGAATTTTTAAAATCTACTTGCTTTTACTGTACCACTGTCAAGCTTGTGAGTTCAAGAGCAGGAGACAATTCCCCAAACTTGTAAGATGGGCACAAAGCTCATTGTCTTGTAGAGGGTGATAAATGGGCATTCCTCTTATTTGCCCTCTGGGTTCTGGGGCTGAAAATGCAGGATTACCAACTCTGTCTCCAGCACAGATCAGCTGGCATGAACAGAAAAGAGATCACTGCTGCAGAATGAATTGATGCTTAGGAAGGATTTTGGGCATATGCAGATGTGATTTATGCTTACTGTGGCCTCTGAGTGCTATGAGTTAGAGAGAGCAAATACCCTCTAACAATGAAATCCTTCCACAGGAACCCTGGTAGAGCTCTCAACACACACCATTGCAATGTCCAGTTCAGTGTGGGGTCAGGGAAGGAAGGCTTTTCCAAATGCTAGTCCCTGAAACGTGCTCCTTCTCTCACCTGTCCGTGGCTGAAGGTCTGTCATGAAAGGACAGAAGTGGAGAAAGGTCTGAGCCACTGAATCAAAGAGGGACAGCAGAGACTGGAACAGGCAATAGAGAAATGGGTGTTGATAGAATCTTTCTCTGACTCAGAGAGCTCTGTCTGTGACTGGATTTGGACACCAGCTGCACTGGGCTGATATTGTTGTAGGTGTAACCAGGATGTGTTTGTACTTTGTAAAAGGTGCATGTAGAGGTGCATGCAGGTTCAAGGAAGGTGCATGTAGAGGTGTGACCCTTAACATTTTTTAACAGTAATCCTAAACCCCGGTTAATTCTAAGTGTTGAAGTGTGTTGGGAACTTGAATTGTGCACACAAGGTAGTGATGGTCAGTGGCCAGTCTTGCTCTGACCAGTCAGATTATTAGACATCCAAAGCACCACAGTAGCTACTGGAAGTGTCTCAGTCCTGCCCATGGCATGTTCATCTGTCATGTGGTAGCCATCAGTGGGACTTGTGCTAGCCAGACTCTGGCCAATGAGTGGCAGAGCAGCACAAAATATTGATGCATTTAGCAAGTGCCAGGTGTGGAGCCTCTCAGGAGAGAAATTTTCCAGGCTGCACTTATGTTTGTTAATCAAACACTGTTTTCTGTGAGATAGCCTGTATTTCAAGTACAGACAGCAGGGCTAAAATTAAATACTGCTCATTTGTTTTTCAGTGCTGAGACCTTCCTCTTTTCTCCCTGCTTTTTCTTGCCCATTTACCTGTGGTTTTACACCTTATATTCCCAGCTGTCACCCAGTGTCTTTTTGCCTCTGGCTGGATTGATGCAGACTGCAGTGAGGTTTCACTTCCCCCCTGAACTGAGTCCAACCTCTCTATTTTCACTGGGGTGTTGGATGCTGAGGGTCAGGGCCTCCTTGATCCTAATGATACAGAGGGACGAGGTGGTAGATCTGTCACTGCCTGGAGGTCTCTACACTGTGCAGGCAGCATCCTTGATCTGACACACCAGGAGCAGGGGAAATGAGTGATGCGCAACTTAACTGCTCATCCTTTGTGTCCCGAGGCCTTGAGCTGATGGGTTCCAAAGCTGGAGGGTGATGGTGATGTTGTAGACAGCCACACTAACAGGTTATATGTTATATTATATGTTATATGTGACCATGTGAAGACAGACTCCTCCACCCCTCCCTTCCTTTTAGGAAATCACCAGAGTGTGCAGCTGTTGAGCAGAAGAATTTTGATTTTTTGCTTTATTCCTCTGCGTTATTTCAAGCATGATGACCCACATGGACAGATGGATATATACTAGGATGGTCCCAGCAATTCTGGCATGCTGACACCTGCCAGATGGGAATGTGGTCCAGCACAACAAAAATCACATCTTTTCACATCCAGTCTGAATGCAGCTCTGTCTGTTGCAAAGGCACAGTTCCCATCTGGGACATCTGAGGGGAATCAGTTGCAGTCAATTTGGCAATGGAAAAGCAGAGTTTCCAGGGACTGTGTGGTGTTTTCCCACCTGTTACTGTTGGATTTTAACTGCAAGGCCATGCCCAGTCCCCTGGCAGTGCCAAGGCAATGCAGAGGGGCTCTGCATGGAGTATTGTGCGTCTGCTGAAGCCATCAGAGTGTGCAGCAAGAGAATGAGGCTGTTGTGTGCCACAGGAGAAGACAGAAAGGGACAGTGCAAAGCTTGCCAAAGTCCCCCCCTTACCAATTTTCATCAAGATTGAAGAGGGGCGAGTGTGAAGGACTTGTCCTCTGGCTGCAGTGGGTTTGAAATTAGGAACTGACTTAATGACTTTGTGCAACATTTTTTGCCTCATGCTTTCTGAAGGCTAATGCCTGTTGTGGGTTGTGGCAAAGCTTAGAGAGTGACAAGGTGCAGACAGCTTGTGATAGAACAGTCTGACTGGATTGAATAATCCTTTATATCAGCTAAGATTTCTGAGTTTCAGCACTTATACTTCCCGACCCTGTGACTGCCCCACCATTCTCCCTGACTGCACCATCACTGCCGTAAGGTTGTCTTATCTTGGTATCCACGGAATAACTGATCTCAGAGAGGTCTCTGGCAAAAGTGGTGCAAGGAACAAGTAATGTCAAGATAGGCACAAGGAACATCTATGGGAGGTAATCACCTTGCAGGTTTTGTGGGAAAGGATTGCCTGCACATACAGGAAGATGAGCAGGTGTCCAGGCTGTTTCGCTAAGCACAGAAGCTGCCGGTGCTGGTGGACCAATATCAACCCTCTAAGAACAGGATGAAAGAGTGAGCAACTGGCTCCTTTGTGGCTGCTCCCGCAGGAAAATGAGCAGGTTAAAACTGCAACACACTTTGCAAAAGCTAAATGCTGCCGTGGCTGTGATTGCCTAGATTTAAACTATTTCTCTGCCTGTTTGTTTTGCCTGGCAACTGTTAGGCAATTACTGGAAATGAGGAAGAAAGCCCTTTTCTCTCTTAGATCAAATTGCATTCTTACAGATAGGAAGAAAGTAATTTTTCTTAGAAACTTATCTTGCCCTGAATGGAAAATTAAACTTCCGAGCAGCCTGGGAAACACAACATTCTCCAAGCTCAGCCTCTCGTTTTCTCTGCCCCTCCCCAGACTGAAAAGATGCTGCTGCAAACTTCCCCTGGTTTTGTACACTATAGATAACTGAACTCTAGCTTGTGTGAAAGGCCAGTTGTTTGCCATCACGATACAGAGATGGAAAACCTCTTCTAGACCCTTGTCACCTCCTAATTATTGGACAGCACGTAGCTGCTACATCTGGATGTTTGGCTTTGTGGGGCTCGTTGATTAATTGAATTTTCTTTTAACTCCTCTTTTAGGATTGTCTGCACAGCCACTACAGCTGAGTGGGAAGTGATGTGCACACTCAGCAGAAATGTCTCCCTGATCTTGGAAAGCAGCACTGCAGGGCAAGGGGAGATCACTCTGCTGGTTGCCACAGTAATGAGCCACCCTGCAAAAAACCCATGTCTTCTGTGTGCCTTGTGAAAAACATTTCACCCACCAGAAATCTCTGAGTGAGGCGGCACTGCAGCATTTAAAATCCCTGTTGCTGAGCCCTCCCTGGGCTCATCAGCTGAAGGGATGGGAACACTCCAGGCTCACTTCAGGAAAGGCAATGCTTGAATGAGCACAGGTGCCTAAATACCATGCAAATGGGACCTTTGGAACAATTTCTTCTCACTTGGGTCCCCACAGAGTTGAGGAGCAGTAAATTCCGGGCTTCTCATCTGTATTCATACTTCAGATGGGCTTTCTTTTCTCTTGAGAGGCAAAGGGAAGGAAGGGAAACATGGAAATAGAGCAAGGCAGTTTCTATGCCTTCTTGCTGGTGTCTCTTTGAGCTGCTCCAGAAGAAACAATTCTCTGACACCAATTAACACCAGCAGGGTAATTTTAAGTGGAACATCCAATCTCATTGAGATAGAAATAACTCTTTAATGCCTACCTCTGTCCTCAACACTATCAAATTCTGGGCATGGACTTCTGCCAGGTCTTTTCAGAAATAATGAAGGGATTGTTCTTACTTCCAAGCTAGAAGAACTTTCAACGGAAAAAAAAAAGGCATACCCTTCATTGTTACATTTTTATCCTTCATTTTCATTAACAACTCATTCCTGGTCTAGCCTGGCAAATATGCTTACGATTGTACAGTCCATTGAATTCTTTTCACTTAGTGATTGTTTGGGTTTTTTTTTCTTGTCTCCTACAGGACTGAAAATTGGACTATGATTAAAAGAAATTTACTTGAAGGTAAGCCAAGGAGGAACAGAGAAATATGGCAAGCATGGTGATGGAGAGACTCACTGGAGCAGGGAATGCCTAGGAGAAGGTAAAGAAGCAGCTGATTTATGACCACCTGGTGAGAAGACAGATGGAAGATGGTCGGGGAAGCTTTTGGAGGAGTGTCCTGTGGATTATAAATGAAATAGAGCAATGCAGGGGGAGTAGGAACAAAGCAAAGGCAACAGAAGCCACTGGGGGCTTTTTGGAGTAAAGCTCTGCCACAGCTTTGCAGCTGAAACTTTTTTCCTCCAGGGTGAAAAGCAAATTCCTCAGTGCTGCCATGCTTGAGGAACTCATTTTGCTTCTGCCAAGTTAACCATATCAGAAGCAAAACAAGCAAGATAAGAAGAGAATTTCCCTATTGATATTTGGAAACGAAAGATTAATTGTGAACATTGTTCCTTTTTTATAAAAAATGTGGAAAAAAAAGATTGAGTAAAATAAATCATCTGTTGCCCATTTCTTCAGTGTTTCACTGAACTTAGAGAAACATTTTGGTATTTGTTGGAAATATTTAGACTATTCTGAATAAGTAGGGGTCTGAATATACTTCTAAATTTCAAGTGCCAGCAATGCCAGAGTAAATATTATATCATTATTAGTTATTTGTTCCAGCTCTGGAAGTCTCTCTCAAACCTGAGACTGGGCCTGAAAGCACAACTTCAGGGATGGCCAATTTATGGAGTGAGTGAGAGAGGTGAGAAAATGAGAATGGTTCAATTAGAATTAGTTAATGGTTCCATTAGAATGGTTCAATTAGAATTAGTTAAGCATTCTGAAGTGATTTTCAACACCCACATAAGCACACCAAGGGTGAAACGAAGAGGGAGAAATCCTGCAAGTCTATCCTTTGTGTGATAGGAAGTTTTGAGAGACATCACTAAGACACTGACTACAGGCCTTTTCAGACAGAATGTATTTAGTATGTGACACAAGCAAGGGAAACACTGAATAATTCAGACTGGAGAGGACCTCTGGAGGACTCTGGTCTGTTCCCTCTGCTCAGAGCAAAGCCAGGAGGAGCAGGTTGCTCATGGCTGAATCTGTTCAAGTTCTTAATATTTCCAAGGATGAAATTATCTCATGTCTCTAAACTTCTGTTTTCAAGTTTAACCACTGACTGAATAAAAAAACAGAAGAAGAAAATGAGATACAAACAAGATTTTGGTCCCGTGGTGAGAAGCAGTTGGCACTGAGGACTTGAAGTCCTTGACAGAATGATGCTCCCTTAGTCACCATGAGTCATGTTCCTGGAGCACATCTTCTGTCCAGGTTTATATGAAACGCATCTCTCTTGCAGGCTCCAAATGTGACCCAAAGCTCAATGAGAGGGACAGCAGGGGGATTTTATCAGATGTAGAGTTGTGCCTTGGATTATAATATATAATATTATATATATGATATATATAGGATATAATCTCTGTGCGCACATTCAAAATTGGCTGTGCCATTTCCCCTCAGGAAGTGTTCAAGGCAGGATGGATGGGGCCCTCAGCAACCTGACCTTGTGAGTGCCATCCCTGCCCACGGATCTTTAAAGTCCTTTCCAACCCAAACAATTCCAGGATTCTATGATTCTTTGATCACATGCTTTATAATTGAGCAAATTCCTGAGTGCTTTTTGGGGATGGGCTCATAAAATCTGATCTGGGGCTCTCGCTATACTTGCTTTGCTCCCAGAGGGGCTGTGAAAATAAGACAAGAATAATTCACTAATACTTCAAAATAAACACATAAAGGACTGAGAGGAAAGAAGTGGGACTCCCAAGACAGCCTACTGTTCTGTCCTTTTGAATCTAATTAGGCTGAATTTTTACCATCCTCAGCACTGAATTTTCAGAGGAAAAAAGCTCTGTTGCAGCAGAGACTGGAGGGAGCCTGGCTTAATCCCATCTTCAACAGCACAGAGATACTTTGGCATTTTAGTTGATGAAAGGCATGAAACCTATTTATTCACATGGCTTCCTATAGAAACAATAGTATTGTGATTTTTTCTTTTAATCAGTACCTGTCTCCCTTTCTCTTCCCTCCATCCCTTTTTGCTGCTTTTGGTAGTTTCCACCAGATTTACCAGTAGCTGAGAGATTGCAAAGATTATATGTTCATACAGGGTTTCCCCCTCCTCAAAGAGGTGGCCACATAGGAGAGGCATTGCCAGAATGTTCATGTCTCATGTGAGCGAAACAACAGAAATGTGAACTTAATGTGAACCTTATTAGACAACAGAAAATCCTCAGATAAGAGATTAAACCTGCAAGGTGCTCAGTCTCCCACATAAGTGTCATTAGGGTTTTTTACCTTTACACCGCCTTATTTAGCTGAGAAGAAGAACGTCAGGGATCTCAGTGCTTTAGGATCAGCCTCAGTAACTGGATTTTCCTGTGCATTGCTCACTAGGTGGAATGGCAAAGCACCAAAAAAACAGCATACATAAATAACATTTGGAAATTAATCATTCAGTTTCCTGCAATTGATAAGAAAATTTACCCTGTGTGCAAGTAATTTGGAGTAATTGATGGCAATTTGTAATATTTAAATACTAAGTAAATTAATTATTTGGCATTATTTTTAGTTAGCTGATTTACTGTAATTGCAATGACTAAATAAATCAATTACTTAAAAAAAAAGACCCCAGACAAATATGACAAATCAATTACTTAATATTTAATGGGAATTACTCATTGTTACAGAAAACAACAGAGGAACAAATCCTTTAATGACATAAGAAAAATTCAATCACTGTCTGGGGAAAAGAGTTTCTGTACAACATTACCTTTACATGACTCACGAGACAATGCAATGAAATAGTGGGAATGCAAGGGAATAGTGAGCCCCAACAAACTACTAATCACCAGGAAGAAAACAGCTGGAACCTGTTTTCTGCACCATCCCAGCAGGAGGAAACAGCTTACCCGGTGAACAGCACCTGTGCCAGGAAAGTTGTGAAAACAGATGGTGGGTGCCTGGATAAATACCACCTGTGCTGGAAAAACAAAGCTGTTGTTTGGAGTCATAAGAGAAGGGTTGGAGAAGATCATTATTGTTGCTGTGGGAGGAGGTTACTGTCAGCCCACGCCTTGGATAGGGTAGAACAAATTTGTTTCCTGTCTGCTCACCTCGGGAGGGTCTTTAGGAGATGCTTCAACAAATTTCAATGGGGACAGTGGGAATCTGTTGGAATCCAGGGCACAGGGAGTGTTTCCCTGCTTGTATCAGGGAGCCCTGACCCCCAGTCAGACACTGTTTTTAACCTTTGTCCCAGGGAAAAAATTGCTAAGGCTTGGATGAGTTGGAGAACACAGGTGTGAACTAGGTATGTAGCAGTAGTAGTAGTAATCTATCACAGGGTGAAGAATTTAGGATTTTAGGATTTTGGTGTGAGAGTGAATGGGAGACAAAATGGAGGATTTGGGGTGTGGTTTCCTTTCCTTCTTGTTCCTTCTTCTTCTTCATTTTCTGTAGTATTGTTGGCACAAAGTCATTGGTTAGAGATGGTAGCAGCATAATTGTTACGTGTGTAGATTAGCAGAAGTTATTGGTAGTAAAGTAAAAACAAGATACGTGTTAAAAGGTAATTGGGTCAAATATCTTTAAAAGGCCTTGATTTTGAGAACTCGGGGTCCATTTTGCGCCTTGCTCCTGTGATGCTGAGTCTGGTGTGAACAGTATATCAACCTCAAGATAAGAAAAGAATAAACAATAACCTGAAGACCAAGAATCAGTGAGTCTCGCTCATTTTTCATCCCTGGCAAAGAACTCACGCAGGGAATCTCCTTCAAGGGCCCTGGAGGTAGGTTCCCAGCAGGTTGTGGGGGAAACAACAGCCAAAAAAGCCTCTCACAGGAATCTGTCACAGCTTTTGGACGAGGAAACCATGGATGAGCAGATTAGGACAGATCAGCCTGGAAATACAGTGATGGAGAAAATTTAGGAGTTAAGGGAGCGCTGGAAAAGAGAGGCTTACATGAATGCATGAGGTGAACTATGGCAAGGTTACACTATGAGAAAACAGCTGGATATGGGGCAGTACCAAGGGAATTTAATCATCTTCCAGAGCCCAAGTTGAGTCTGATGAAGTTTAAATGGGACAGCAGTGTCAGTGTTAGTCATCAAAAGGTAGAGAGGAAGATGAATGGTGCTGTGCAGTGTTAGGAATAACCCTCATTAGGATACTGGGGTTAAAGCCCACCAGAACTTGGTCAAATTATTATCCCTTATCTCATGTCCACTCTTTTAATCCAATATTATGGTAAGGGTGTACATAAATTAGTGGATCTTAAAATACGGCTGGTTATGTTACGAGCAGCAGATTTGGCAGCAGCTTGTCCCATCACTAGTGGCAAATCTTAGATTTAAGCTCCCTTGGAGCTTTCCCTGTTCCTGAAAACTGCAGCTGATGATGAGACATGGGTGCTGATGGAAGGAGTTCATCTTCCGGCTCACCTGCTGAATGCCTTTGGAAGGCCTCATTACCAAGCAAATGGAGATTGCAGACAAAAAAGAAAAATGCGTCTGTCAGGCTGCACATATTGGTAACAGCAAATGTGAGCATAATTGGGATTTATAGAGTGAAGGGATTTCACCAGGGGCTGTTTAGACTTGTCCTGCCGCTTGAAACAATAAGGGTTAATTGTGCTTCAGTAATTCTGATATCTTTCTGATGAACAATTTGTCTCTAACTGGACCCAAAAAAACTGCCACAGTACTGGGAAGCTTTTGACCTGGGAATGGGTAGAGGAAAATTTTGATAAAGAAATTGCAAATGACAAATGGGAAGGAGTAATGAATGCAGCCATGAAAGGGGGAAATGATGATCTAACTCAGCCACAGTTTTGCAATAGATCAATTATCCTCTGACTTACATTGGTGTGAGCCTGTGATGATGCAGGTACCGAGACCAAAGACTTGAAGAATGTTACTGCTCTAACCTACTACGGGAAAGCAACTGGAGACCCCCGGACACTCCTGACAGGGTGTGGAGTGTGATGATATGGGCACCCAGCTGGAAGTCCAGAAACAAATGGCTGTGTAGCTTGGGCTGTACAGTGGAATTTCTGCCTGGGAGAGTCAGGGCATCTCAAGATCCAGAAGAAACAACTGCACTAAGCTTATGATGTGCTTTTCTTCCTACATTTGGAAAGCCCACCTCTAGGCACAATTAGCCATGCCTTGGACAAAGTTCCTGAGGAAAGAAGTCATCCAGCTTTGCCAGAGACACCCAATACAGAAGTCTATCCAGCTAAAAATATTTTTACATATTTCTGAATATTTTAATATGTTTATAGGTGTCGTGGTACACCAGCACTTCCACAGAGTGACATGCTCTCTGCAAACTCTGTAGTGCAACACATTCGCCAGTGCACATATACTTTATTTACTGAAGTAATACTGGCAAGGAGTCAGGGACAATTAACATTGCAAAGGTCCTCAAGGGAAAAAGACAAAAGCAAGTTTATAATTTATACCAGAAATAACAGGCAAAGTCTGTGTGTGTTTAACCTGAGCCCCAGGATATACATTTCTTGGAAATGCATAAATGTGCTCCCAGGTTTTATATTTAAACATGTTGTCTTGAAACACGACTTGATTTTCATACTTTTCAGACTGTTTGTAAATGGTTAGCACAGAACATCTCTGCCTTGGGTTGCAAGGGGTGTCTATATTGCTGTACTATGAATTTTCAGGGCTTTTACCTTCCCTTCTTAGCAAAAGAAAAGCTAAGAGCAGGTGGTAGTGCAGTGACCAAAAATGTATCTCTGCATTGGATAATATTGAAATGAACCCTGCAGAGCTCACAGGAAAACTCTTCAGTTAAGGCATTGATACTTCCTTGAATAATTGGTATTTTTAGTTGAAAATGGATTTTGATTTAGTTACCCTTTCTTACTTATGGTTTTTAAATTTTTTTTTTAATATCAATGAATAAATGTGTCCTGAACACCAAAGAGTTTTCATTTGGGTTTTTTCCCAATACTCCTTCTCCTCCCTTCTTCCTACTGTGCTTAACATGCATTGGAAAAAAGTTTTCTAACTAAAAATTTCTTGAAAAAGCGTAATTCTCCAATCAATTCTATTTTTTGTCTTCTATCTCTGTAAACATCAGTGGTGTATTTCTGTGTGAGCTGTGTCACATATATATAAAGTGAAGAAAAGGATGTGTCTGTGATTATTATCCCCTGTTCCTGACCCTGGGCTCACTTGGTGCTGTGGTGACTCCTGCTGTTGAAACAGGGCAAACAGGTCCTAATATTACTGATAACCAAATCTAGCAGACTGGGTTTGGGGTTTTTTTAGATATCCTAAACTCTTGTAGCATGTTTTAATAAGAGTTTTTACAGCTTTGGTAGCAGCTTAGTGTTCTTGGCATGAAAAGTCTTAGACATATGCTTTGGCACATACCACTCCATCCAAGCAATTTGTTATTGTCTGCTGTATTTATTTTCACAACATTCTTAATTCCAGCAGTACAGTTCAGCTGCATCCTCCAAAAATGAAAAGGGTAAAGGTAATATCCACTGCAATATAAAGCCAAAGCATTTAACTCCACAGCAATGCCCTTTCCTCTACTTTTGAATCAGAACTGGGGAGTCAGCACTGAAGAAAGCCATGGTTAATTAATTAATTACTCCAAAAGATTCATCCCAAGGGAACATCTTTTCCTCTGCCACAGGAAATCTGGGGTTCATTGGTGATGCTCTTTTCCATGAATCTCTCTAGCTGAAAAATAACAGCCCTAGATGTTTGAATACACCATCTAAACTAAGAATTGGTCAGTGGTCAGTTTGGGGCTGGAATAACTGAAGAGCAAACTTGCACGGAGAATTTCAGCTTTTTTTGGAGAAATGAAGTCTGATAGCTTTGTGTTTTTCCAGTGAACCTGCATGGAAAGAAAGTACACGGCTCATTTTGACAAAGGGCAAACATTTTCTAAAGAGCTCCTACAGCAAAAAACTCTCATGTTGCGGTGGCCGATACCCCAGAAGAAATCATTCACAGCTGCCTGAATTCCTTTGCTCTTATCTTTACTGAAATAATCTACACTGATTACTACTATTTTTCCAGCTAATCCAGCCTTTGCTAATCCTGTCCTCCAAAGCTCTCAGTGCTGTTCTCAACACAGAGCCATCCACAACTTTTATGAGTGCACCCACTGGACCATATTTCTCTCTTTGCTTAAGAGAATGTCATGCAAGACAATATCATACTCTTAATAAATTCAAGACATATCTCCCCTGCTGCCTCCTCTTTATCCACTTGGCTGGTTGCTCTGACAAGGAATGAAATTAGAAATGGTTTGAGAAAATAGGTCCTTGAATAATCTATGCTGGCTGTTTTTATCAGTTTATTCTCTAGATGACTACTAAAATATTGTGTAATAATTTTATTTTCTGCCTTTCTGGGTATTAGATTACTGCATTTTCCTTGGTTCTTCATTCTGTCATGAAAGATAAACTCTGCTTGACTTCCTTGATTCCTCAGGCACAGAGAATTTACAGACATAACATCTAAGGTGTAGAGATCTCACCTGACTACAAAGTGCAGGAGGAAAAACTTCAGCTGTTCCTCAGGATGTCCTAACTTCTCTAAATATTCTTTAACCGGGTCTTTTCATAATTTGGTTAGCAGTGCTATTTCTTTGGAAAATGTGCACTAAGCACCTATATTGCCCTAAATAGGAATAATTCTCTTCCAACCTTTCAACTAGTACACTCAAAAAGGAGCTGCTGGAAAAGACTGATCCCTCACAACCAAAGGGGATGCAAACAGCTTTCTTATCTGCTAATGATGTGAGCACAAAGATGCCCAAAATCTGAGATGAGACAAAGTCATATTCCCTTTTTAAGCATTCCTTGGGTCCCCTAAAGATGTGATCAAGGATATATGTTGGAGACAGGAAAGAGATGCCAGAACTGCTCACAGATGTAGCTACAGAAAATTGGTTTATGTGAGCCCAGCAGCTTGGCAGATAATGGCTCAGGAAGCGCTTTTCTGCTTACTTGCCAAACATGAGCCATGTCCAATATCTTAGAAGTGCTCGAGCTGTATTAGCAACATATACGCATTTCCTTTCAAAGGTCTGGAACATCTCTGCCTGATTTCTGTCCTGTGATTTCAACCACATCACACTAAATAACGAAGGATGCACACTGCTTACAGGAACAATTTAGTGAATACCCAGAGCTGTAATGTGAGCCCAGACTTCTGCCACAGAATGGCTTGTGAGATTTTTTAAAAAACAGCACATGGGATGATTTTTTTTTGCCTGCCAAATGAAGGGGTTCAGTGAGGGCCAGGGTTTTATAAGCTCTTACCAATCCCTTCATACCCAAACAGCCCAGCTACCCGGATGGCATAAAACAGGAGCAGGAGACTCTCGTAGCAGTGTTTGAAACAGAAAAGGTTTAATAAGAAACAAAATAACAAAGCTCTTTACAGAGAAAAGCCGTGCCAGGTGCAAGAGATGCTTGCCCTGCTAAGACACACCACAAAAGCAGTTAAATCTTTTGTTCTGTGCTTTTTGTACCTAACAGCTTAGGTGGGAATCTCTTGGCCCTGGTCCAATCAGGCGGCCCCAAGGTTGAAGTTCAAAGGGTCTTATGAGGTGTCCCTGTATCAAATTCAGGGAGAACTTTCTAAGGTCTTTTCCTTACTTGGC